>WWET01002864.1:177093-189205 GCA_011038615.1 Limnodynastes dumerilii | reverse complement strand
ACTGTGTCAGGGTTAGGGTAATGGAAGGGAAGGGTTAGGGTGAGAATTATGATAAGGGGGGTTAGATAAATACTTATCACTTGCCACTGTGACTTTGTCCTTGGGATGATCGATTGTTTGTCTTCAGCGAGGCAGGAGCAATCGATTTGAGAGCCAGTTGGAAATTGGCTGGTAGAAAACGGCCCTTTCGAAAAAGGATTGTTCTGACCACAGACCCACACCCAATCTGTCAATGCTTTATTATATTATGGGCAAAACATACAGAAAGCACAAACTCACTTAAACTACAATATAGATTAGTGAGCAACAGTTTTCAGTATCTACATTGCTCTTTTCAGGCAGCCATGAACCATAATCCTCTTAGTACGGCAATATTTGCTGTTTCAACAGGATATTATTGGGGAAAAACTGTTTTAAAAGTTTTACAATCTACTATTAAAGTAACCAGAAACAAAACAGTGAAAATGTGAGACGCATAGATTCATTCAAAAGAAAAAAACTGATAAACCCATATATAATAATGGGGTGCAAACAATTGACACTTATATTAGCAGTATGAAAAAAGAGAATATAAAAAGTAGGGTCTTATGAAAAATGCACAAGTTTTTTTCTTATTTCTAA
The DNA here is from genome assembly GCA_011038615.1 of Limnodynastes dumerilii. Taxonomy (NCBI): domain Eukaryota; kingdom Metazoa; phylum Chordata; class Amphibia; order Anura; family Limnodynastidae; genus Limnodynastes; species Limnodynastes dumerilii. The sequence goes on along the minus strand of WWET01002864.1, from coordinate 188,584 downwards.
AAAAACGGTTAGATCAGAGGAAGAAGAGTGCACCAAAAAATTCTGCTTGCTACTAACGTTTACATTATTAAAACAAAATTTATTAACTGAAATTTAAAACAGAAACCTTCTTTTCACACTGCCCACAAAATTAAAATGTGCTTACAATTGATGCTGCTTGTAAAGAGCATTCAGTTTACTCACAAAGGGCCGTATTCAGACCTCCGGCCGTATACGCAATCTACGTTGCAAAAAGTAACGTAGATATCGTAGCGAAATTACTTCGCCTGCGCAGTAGTTCATATCGGTAATGTCTGAATATGGCCCAAAGTTATCAAAACATAAAACATCAAATGACTTGAGTCACAATTTGTTACCACGACTCACCGCGATCAGCAGTAAAAATTACTACTGATTTAAAGAGTGCAGATAATTTTCATTGGTTCAGTGATTCAAGATCCCTGAAGTTACCAATTAGTCTCACCGCAAGTAACAGTGAAAATTGCTACATGTTATATAATACAGGATAATACAAAAAGTGTTCAATGGTTCAATGACATAAGAATCCTAAACATTTTGTTTAGAATAATACAATTATAGAACATTTGGGTGTGGGTCCCCGCTTAGAACGGCCCTATTTCGATAACTGGCTGGGATTTCGATTGTATATACCTCGATGAGGCATAGCAATCGATCCACAGAGTACCGTGCTGCGAAAAGTAAGGAAAAAAAGTACTCTGCTCCTTTCCCTAATTCTAACTCTAACCCTTCCATCTTGTTACTCTAAACCTAACCCTCCCTTCCCTGCAGCCTGACCCTAACCCACCAACTTCTGCAGCCTGACCCTAATAATCCCTTCCCTGCAGCCTGACCCTAACCCCCCCTCCCCTGCAGCCTGACCCTAACCCTCCCTTCCCCGCACCCTGAAGAGGTTACTCACCTTTCCCTGCGGTCCGGCGGTAGCGGCTGTATTTCCGAATCAGAATGGGTGAACATGCTGATCAGCATATACACTGTGAGTATGCCGATCAGCATACTCATGAATTCTAAAAAAAAAATCTAAACTGGGAAGGAACTTTCGGATGTCCCTATTTCGGAAATCAGATTTTCTAACTGGAGACTGACAACGAGAACGTTTAAGCTGATAAGAACGTTTGTCTGGCTTTTGTCTGATACAGTTTACGATATCAATCATGTAAGACAATTACAATTTTTTTAAAACTTCAGATTATTATTACATATAATGTCATTTGATTAAATCATAGGGAATAATTCCAATAAAGGAATTAGTATGGAGTGTATGTGTAGGAGTAGGAGGAGAAAATGGGGGGAATACTTCCCTATTCTTAAACCTATCCCTATTATTAGGTGCCTATCTGCCTTACGGCAGAGCTTCACCTCCCTAAGGAGGTTTACAATCCCTTTCCTCTCACTAATTAGTGCCCAAAAGGGAATAGGAACACGAGCATCGTTCTAACAAATATTGCAGGCTTAAATTAGCAGTAAATTGCAAGAAACTATTAAAAAAGAGGAGGCTTCCGAGGTGCACCTTACCTCAACGCATATTTCGTCTGAAAGTGGCTTGTTCACGGTGAGTTTTTGATAAGTAAGAAAAAAACTTGTGCGTTTATCATAAGACCCTACTTTCTATATTCTCCTTTTTAATACTTTTAAAGTAACCACCAAGTTTAAACCTTCAATGTGAATTTTACTGCACACGTTAATAAAAAGCTTTTCCAGCATTTGAACAATTCCTTCACATTTAGAATTGTTCTAGATTGTAAATCCTTTGTGATGGTAAAATACATGGCTGTATAAGAACAAATTATATCCACTATATACAATCCTAAGGGCTTCATTTACAAAGGACGATTTGATACAAATCCCCCTAAATCGCATGATTTGAGCCTCTGAACTCACATCGCGGTATTGAGAAAGGCTGAAATCGCGTAATTTCAGTGTGAAAAAAAATTGCCATGGTAAACATCGCTGGACAGAAATCGTCCAGATGTTTGCCATTGAAAAAATTGTGGTATTCACTAAAGGCAATTTGAAGAAATCGCCTTTAGTGTGATTTAAAATCACAAGAAAAAAAATCGCAGCCAGAGTGGTGTGATGTGCCGTCTCGGACCAGCAAAAACACATGTCAATAGACTTGACGTGTTTTTGTGTGTGTAAAAAACTAAGTGCTGCATGGCTGAAAGCCTTAGCCATGCTGTGCTGATAGAAGTACAGGGCTAAGCATTGCTTAGCCTTGTAGTTCTATCAGCATGGTTAGACTTCTAACCATGCGGAGCAGCGTGTGCTGTGTGTGTAAAAAAAATACAGTGTACAGTAAACATACTGATATACATTACAACGTGTTCATGTGAAATAAACATTTTCCCTGACTAATATTAACCCCTAATGTGTTAACTTACCTCCAGTGGTCCCCTGTCCTATACTAAGTGTAGTGTGTGGTGTAAAAAAAATGATAAAAGTTTTTATCACTCACCGTTTGCTGTCCTCTGTCTTGGGAAGACTTGCTAGATGTGAAGAATCTTCTTCTGTTGATTGAAGTCCTGGCGTTGGCTTGCTTGAAGTGGGCTCCCCAGTCTTCAGCTCCGGCTCCTCTGCCTCTTCTGGTCGGCGCTGACTGGCTCCTCCTCTGCTTCTTTGCTACTCCTAATGACCATTCGGTCACTAGGGGGCAGCCTTTTATTTAAATGATGACGTCAGAGGCCAGAGGGTAACTATGTAGAGGGGCTACCACACAGCCTACATATATAATAACCACATTGTGAAGGTAAGAGAAAACCGAGCACTGATTAAGTGCAAGGTGAATAAACGACCGACTGGGCCCTGTTTGCACAATAGACATGTATGGGGAATGTTCACAGATACTAACCAGCTTTACTATCACACTGTTATTTAGACTTGGGCTGTGAAATATCACCTCTCAACATTAGTACTGTTTGCAAAAGATGAAATATGACTCCCCTGCAATCAACATGGTTTAGCCCAGGAGTGACTTTAAGTTCTTATTTTAAGAAGATTGAAGTGTGAATCAGGTCCTTAGTCTTTATAAGGGGCTGTTGGGAGTTAGTCTGTCTCCCATTTTGGAAAGCTTTTCCCTCCCTCCCTTTGTGTGTAGGTTGTTTTTTATTAACGTGTATTTTTCCTTCTGCAGGCGGGGCATAGGTTTGCGGTAGAGGTGTTGTGTCACCGTTTTTTATTAATGTTGGCGCATTTAAAAGAAAACATTTGGGGTAAATGTCTGTTACAGAGGTGCACCCTTCGAAGAATCTTAGGCTGACGGTCATGTGGCGGGGCCTCGTTTGCCTCCTCAGTGTTATACATGAGGTGCACACATGAAGAGGTGGAGCCGGGTTTATTAGGGGGAGGTGGGGGCGCCTTTTATTTGATAACCGTTTTGTTATCATGTTTGGTTCCAGTTGTGACACTCACCTGCTACTTGCCACCGTGCTCAACCTTAAATTTTATAGTCTTTACAATACAAATTAGATTCAATTTAGTTAATATTTAATAAATTTATGTCCCAATTTTAAAATCCAATAAAGTTGTCTGTGTCGTTCTTTCATTGGTTAAGAGTGGGTGGATGTCTGTTGTGGAATGGGGTATCAGTCGTTGATCGTTTATTAATTCAGGTACTGCTTTTATCCAAGATTTACTAGAATGCAATTTTGTCAAATCTACATTTTTGGGCGATTTTATCGTCAATTTTGAAATTGACGGCTTTAATAAAGCAAAATCAGTGACCGTTTGTGGCAGAGCTGGCATTTGTGGAGGGAGGCATTTAAAGAAGGACCTCCCTGCCACCTTTTTCTGGTGCTACGGAACAGACTCTCAGAATGGCATCAATCAATCAAGAAATTAGAAGCAAGAACACTATAGAAGTGTATGTAAAAAAAATTATCTTTTATTATTTCTTTACACATTTTAATGGTGGTGCAGTTTATTACGGGGGACACATTATTTGTTTTACTACACAATGCATGCCGCAGTAGCTTAGGCACCTTGGCATGCTGGCGCTTGTGGTACTAGCAGCCTGGCACATGCTGTGACATGTAATTACACATTGCCAAGGGCTATTTTTTTCCATTGGAATTATCATTATTTATTTATTTTAACAAAGGGGCATTATGCAGTGGTGATTTAAAGCTTCAAAAATCCTTTGTTAAACATGCGATTTGGGAACCCAAATCACCGGAAAAATGTGACGATGTGCGGCAATTTCAAATTGCTGCATATTTTGCTCCTTAGTAAATCCAGTCCCTGGATATTTGTGCTATGAATTGATTCCTATCTATTTCATGCATATGCAGGCCAGATTTACTAAGCTGCAGGAAAGGAAAAGGGGAGATGTTGCCCACAGCAACCAATTGTCCAACCAAAAGATATGCAGCAGCAAGCACCGCGCTTACCCACTCCAGCCGTCTGCCTCCTTCATTCAGCTGTCCTGGCAGTCCGCGGTCCAGGGCTACGGAGACTCTCAACAGCATAGTGGCAGTCTCCTATACTCACCAAACCCAAACTACCGCTGCTGCCCGGCATCCCACGTGTATTCTGTTCCATTGGCGCTGCCATCTTGCTTGAGGTCACATGATCTGAACCACCAATGGGATACCGCTGCTCCAGTCCTCCACCCAATCAGTGCACAGGGTGCGCTATTTAAACCCTGTGCACAGTGTTATCGGTGCCAGAACAACTTGTTCACTCCAGGGTGCCTGTCTGTCCAGTTCCTTGTTCCCGATCCTGCTGCTGCTCCTGATCCAGTTCCTTGATCCTGCTCCTGATCCAGTTCCTTGTTCCTGCTCCTGATCCAGTTCCTTGTTCCTGTTCCTGATCCAGTCCAGCTTGTCCAGTATCCGGTCCAGCTTGTCCAGCATCCGGTCCAGCTTGTTCCAGCATCCGACCCAGCTTGTTCCAGCAACCGGCCCAGCTTTTACCAGCAACCGGCCCAGCTTGTACCAGCAACCGGTCCAGCTTGTAACAGCAACCGGTCCAGCTTTTACCAGCAACCGGTCCAGCTTTTACCAGCATCCGGTCCAGCTTTTACCAGCATCTGGTCCAGCTTTTACCAGTATCCGGTCTAGCTTTTACCAGCATCCGGTCCAGCTTTTACCAGCATCCGGTCCAGCTTGGCCAGCCACACCTGCACCCACATTTGTGCAGCTGCTTACTCCAGACTGTTGCTTTCATCCTGCACCTCATCACTGTGTGTGTTTATCTACATGTACCAACCTCACATTAACACCGCAAGTTTCCACTTTACACCTGCTCGTCAAATCCTTCCCTTGGTACCCGAGACGGATTCACAAAATCCCGTAGCCGTGACACCAATCAGATTCTAGCTCTTACTTTCCTATGACATACTAGAAAATGTCAGCTAGAATCTGATTGGTTGCTATAGGCAGCATCTCCACTTTTCCTTTCCCACAGCTTAGTAAATTTGGCCCATTATCTGCACAAACAGTTCTCATGCCCCATAGGCCAAAATATTGCTACATGGGCATTGTTTAGCTGTTACTGGGAGACGCAAGTCTCTATAAATAATATGATACTGAGGCATGAACTATGAATGTTGGTATATATTGTGCTGTAAGTTTATCTATATATAAATTTTAAACACTACAAACTACTAACATTTATTATGTTTGGTGAGAAACTACATATTGCAGAATGCTTTCCCAAAAGGATTGTATTACAAGCTGTATGACAAAGTAACATGTGCACTATAAGTTAATGTTTGTTAATTAAATGTTTAAAGGTAATTGTAGTATGAGATATCGAACATAGTTAGGTAGTACTATATATGCACTCATGTCTGGATCATCTGTAATTTTGGAGTTACATATGAAATAAGAAAAATAGGAAAATCATGTTTTTGGATAAGACTGTAATAAATTGTCTTTTATGTGAATGGGTAGGGTACCGGCACCTTGTTTGTTTGTCCTTTAATTGATAACTATGGGGCAGATCCGGAACAACGTTTCCTTGCGTATTTACGCCTGGCGGAGACATATTGATGCGTTTTGGTATGTACTGAGCATACGCGCGACAGATGTTATGCTACGTTTCATAACGTAACTCTGAGTGTAAGGGCCTTCCTTGTATCAGTAGCGTGAAAACGTTCCAGGGGGCATGCCAATTTTACGTTAGCCATAAGTACGATTAAATTACGCAATGTAGGCGGGGGTTTGCATTTAAATCGTACAGTATGGATGTGCTTAGTGGCGTAACTATGCGCTGGCTATATGTACGTGTGTGGACGTGAGCGGTTACGCTGCCAAAAGTTAAGGTAGGGTTTAGAAAGCGTAAAGCGTCCAAAGTACGTACATGCAGGAGAAGTGCCTAGGGGAGTGTATAGAAGTTACGTTTGCGTATATACGCTACGCTAGGAAACGGATTACAAGCGGAGTTCTGGATCTACCCCATGTTCTTTTTGTAAACAGTAATCCCTACAATGAGTAGGAATGAAAGAGATAATAGCTTAAATTAAAAGGAGGAGAGCACTGTAAGAAATTATCAAAACTAAGTTATCAAAACACCTGTGAGGGTCTCGTTTGGGCTCTATGGAAGCTTATGCCATAAACCTGCATTATCTCAGTAGTGTGGATCAGCGGTCCGCACTATACGATATGATATGTTGGGAGCCTGGGAGCAGGAGACCATCCGGTGTCTCACCACAGACACCATGAACGTAAGACTTTCCCTTAATACTTTGCCTGTTGACTCTGTATTAAATTCCTCATTACCTGGAAGCGAGAGTTCTAATATCTTATCACTAGACATAGGATTATATGCATTTGCATGTTTGCATATGCAAATGCATAAAACGCTATTTTTATAGTGTTATTGCATATTTTAGTAATTTTTCATTGACAGTGCTTATTTCAGTAGTTAAATGTGTTAGGAGTGTTGTATTACGCGGGAACGGTGACGGGCCGCAGCCAGTGACGTGCGCCTCACACGCACTCGGCAAGCACACTGAACCCGATCTGCTGGCTCGCACTAGGCGAAAGCGTTGGCGGGATGCGGCGCGCGTGGGGAAAAGGGAGTACGGCAATTCAATTGTTTGTCATTCAATTGCTCGCTGTGTTTGTTAACCTACGAAAATCTTATTTTTGTTGAAATAATGCCGCCAGTGAAAAAAAGATACCCAGACTTTAATGGAATCTTGGATAAAAAAATTACCCAGGCCAATTTACGACTGATGGCACTGTGATTTTCTGCAAGGTTTGTGACAAGCGAATACCTTCATCAACAAAATACCAGATCGATTAACATGTGAGTACTGCTTCCCATATATTGTGAAAATAAACGTTAATTCTAATAATAAATAGTATTTTGATTTCGCCCTTTTTTAGTGCACATTTGCATGCATATTTTGGCATTTTGTGCATATAATCCGATGTCTACTTATCACTGTGTGAAACAGCCACAGTGCTTCTCTATCACGGACACCAGGTTATGAATAGTAAAACCCTCCTAATGTCATCGTAACCCTATCGTAACTCTAGCGTGACATCTGGAGGGCGCACTTTGCGTGCATAAGTGACCTGACATTATCTGTTCTGGATTTGGTAAATGGGGCCGGATCCAGAACTACGTCCGTCTTCCATAGTTCAATAAACAGTAGCTACTGCGCATGCGTAGTAGCTATTGTACGTAATCTGCGCATCGTTTCGATATGTAGATTGCGTATATGCGGTCTTTTAGAGCAGAGCTTTTCTCATTTAAATATCCTGGCACACCCCCCTTTGCAGTTGGAATCGGATGCTGACGGATACCATAAACTCAGCCAGTAATCTGACTTCTTTCCGCATTTAGCGCATGTGCAGTTCCTTTAAAAAGCATCCTATCCGTGTGAATTTCACACGGATGCGATACTCGGAATCAGGTCCACTGTCTGGAGCACCCATTCTTTTGTTTTACTTCTAGTGTCTGTTATTTGTTTGGTGCAATTATGTCACAGCCTACATTACAAATTATATGGGATTTGGCAAAAATAGGTTTTTATGTATATAATAATGACAGACTTGACAAATGCTAAAGCTAGCAAATATTAATTGCATTAAGTCTCATTGTTATTCTCCTTGGTCTGCCACAACATATTTAAAGGTATGGAAATAAACATACCTATTTATGCCCAATAAATAATAATAATGGACCTGATTCAGAGATTGAAAATAAGGGCCTGATTCAGAGTTACGAGCATGTGCGATGCGGAATCGCACAGGCTCATTTGACTACGGGCTATTCAAGGATGCACTTCCGTGCACCCTATAGCTCACTCTGAATAGCACGTAAGGTGCTGTTCAGAGTAGTATGCGGATGTGCAAGGCACATCCGACTTGGTAAAAAGTAGTTAGAGCCTTAGTGGTACGACTTTTTGTTTAAAGTAAAAAAAAAAAACATTCCCTCCCCGGCCGCCCCGCCGCCGCAGCCCATGTGTAAAAAAATAAATAAAAATAAACCTTCCGTTCGACAGGGAATACTGCAATGGATTACAAGCGGAGTTCTGGATCTACCCCATGTTCTTTTTGTAAACAGTAATCCCTACAATGAGTAGGAATGAAAGAGATAATAGCTTAAATTAAAAGGAGGAGAGCACTTTAAGAAATTGAACTAAGTTATCAAAACACCTGTGAGGGTCTGTACGACTGAGAGAGAGAGGGGAGTGCACACCCCCTGTCACTCCACCCTCTCGTTTGGGCTCTATGGCAGCTTATGCCATAAGCCTGCATTATCTCAGTAGTGTGGATCAGTGGTCCGCACTATACGATACGATAAGTTGGAAGCCTGGGAGCAGGAGACCATCCGGTGTCTCACCGCAGACACCATGAACGTAAGACTTTCCCTCAATACTTTGCCTGTTGACTCTGTATTAAATTCCTCATTACCTGGAAGCGGGAGTTCTAATATCTTATCACAGTGCTTCTCTATCACGGACACCAGGTTATGAATAGTGAAACCCTCCTAATGTCATCGTAACCCTATCGTAACTCTAGCGTAACATCTGGAGGGTGCACTTTGCATGCATAAGTGACCTGACGTTATCAGTTCTGGATTTGGTACTTGATTTTTAATTGGGGGTAAAAAAAAGCAACGCTCCACGTGCCCACACAAATAAAACTAAAATACAAAGAATTCAGTCTGAATTCTCGTTCTCTCGATACTTGTGGCAGTGCCCAAAGGGTATAAATATACCCCAATGACAGCAAACCTGTCATTTGCGTCGGGATGTCCTGCAGTGCAGGACAGTGAGCATCGTGGCTTAAGGTTTTTGTTTTGCCAAGAGTCCCCCCTGGATTAAAAGCTTACAAGACTGGACCCCCATCAGACCAGGTAAGGATTTTTATTTATATTTTCTGGAAATATTATGGGCTTTTTTTTAACATTACATTTTTTGAGGGGTATTATGTGACAATGTTTATTATTATTCATCGGCCATATGTGACATTGTTTTTATTTCTATTGGGGCATATGTGACAATGTTTATTATTATTCCTCGGCCATATGTGACATTGTTTTTATTTCTATTGGGGCATATGTGACAATATTACAGAAAAAAGAAGAAAAAAGCGCCATAGTTATGATGCACACCTGCAGACCCAAATAAATTGTTAAAAATTAACTTTTAATGATAAATGTTAAGATCAATATTATGATTAAAAAGCTAGCGAAAAAATATTTTGCAGATAATTCAATTATATAATAGTAGTCCAGACAATTGCTGACTAAGTATCAAATTACTCAAAAATAGGAGAACAACCTCTCAGCTACATATATAGCAGGACAGGGCACCACACAAAAAATGCACAATATATTGTTGTATGCCAAATGGTATCAGAAAAAATTATTATTGCACCAGAGTCACTACATACACTTCTCTCTCAGTCAAATATATAATATCAATACTTCCAATAATACCTACTTAAACCCTGACCGTGTAGAAAATAAAAAAAAAAATAAAAAAACCGCAATTGTCTGGACTACTATTATATAATTGAATTATCTGCAAAATATTTTTCCGCTAGCTTTTTAATCATAATATTGATCTTAACAATTATCATTAAAAGTTAATTTTTAACAATTTATTTTGCTCTGCAGGTGTGCATCGTAACTATGGCGCTTTTTTCTTTTTTCTGTAACATTAACTATATGCCATAAGTTGCACCCATTTCTCTCAAAACAATACATAGAATATTATCTGGTGAAACAAATTGGTGAGAGAAGCAGAATCCCCCTTTTTTTGTTGTGCAGTATACAATTTCTCCCCCTTTTTTTCATTCAAAATATATAAATACCTGTTGACAGTGTTATTAGTTAAATACACACACATCTCTCAATCTCTGCTTTAAATAAATTGCCTATATTTTTTTCTGCTGAAATTTTTTCTAAATAATGTAGTACTGTTAGCAGGGCCGCCATTAAGGGTGGGGGACAGCCGGGAATACTGTCCCGGGCCTGCAACTGATAGGGGCCCATCATCACTTCAGGACCAATGCAAAGGGAAGAATTTCCCTGTACACTAGCTAGATGGTCTGTGGGGCCCAACCCATGTGACAGCTAGATGGTCTGCGGGGCCCCATTCATGTGACATCACATGGGGCGGGGCCCAACTTAGGCCCCAAAATATTCTAAAGGCGTTGCTGACTGTTAGCAATGCACAATTTCATTATTTGTAATTACATTTTTCTACCAAATAATCCACACATAAACAATAAAACACAGACAATGGGTCTGATCCAGACTTAATAACGACAGCCAATTTACACACGTGGCATGCATAAATCTGGCTTGTACATAACTTTGTACGATAAGGCGTTACATCTCTATGCAAGCCGAATATATGAATTGTGGATGGAGGGAGGCATTTAAATTGTACAGTATGGGCTGGGTTACTTACCTTGTCATAACTTACATACGACAAGGCATTACATACACATAGAGATACAAAAGGAAAAGTCTATGCAAAGGTTAGGTAAAAATACAGCAACAATAATTCAACCAATAACAACTGGAAACTATATCTGTCATGAAATAATATGAAACTGTTACAGAAGGGGTCTCCCTCCTCCACCTGAAGTCCCAGAAGATGATTGCCAACTTCCAGGAAGCCCAGGTGTAACTTTAAGTTCTTATTTTCAGCCTCTGAATCAGGCCCAATAATAATAATAATATAAATAAACAATGCATTGGCAATTATTTTTTTTCTAAATACAAGAGATTAAAATATAGATAATTTACAAATAAACTGACATTTTACTAGGATTAAAAATGTTAAAGCAGGCACATAAACAAATGACATTTAAATGAGGGTAATGAAAAAGCCTTTTTTCAACTGACAACTGACATTCTGGTAGTTAGCATTGAGCCAGGATTGTCTGTTCCGGATCACTAAGGTGATTAAACCAAACACTAGAGACAAAACCAAAATGACAAGTTTGAAGGTGCATCAAGGAGATCTTTCAGATTAGGCAGCGGGAAGGTGTGAAGGAAAGAG
>WWET01002864.1:161684-177058 GCA_011038615.1 Limnodynastes dumerilii | reverse complement strand
GTGAGGGATTTAAACCATTAAACTCCCAACACATTAGGTGTTAAACAAACAGTCATCCTTTCTGGCGTGAGTAGTACTACATACACATCACTCTGAGATAACATTGCAAGACAGGTCACCACCAAAACACTCCATCTCGCCTTACAATGACTTTTAGCAAACCCCCCTCAGGTGTTGCAGGGCTTCAGATAGGATCCTTTACACTTAATGGTCACAAATGGCCAAAGAAGAGCATCAGAAGCAAGGAAGAATGCAAACACAGACTTTCCTATTATTTTTTACTTATCTTAAGAACCAAAAGACAGGAGCTATTTGTAATTGATATGACAGGTTTCTAGCATATTACCACAACAAACTCCTTAATGGTGTCGGATGGCTGCCGAAAATTGGGGCACACACTGGGGACACATTTGTGGTGCTAACTTCTAAAATGATCATGATTAACATTGATTCCTATAGTTCTTGCACAGACTATAATATATTCATTGACATGAATTAATTATTCTAGTGTCTCAGGGTACACAATATGGTATACAGTTGTGCATAATGGAGCTTCTAATGTGGAAAAGTGAAGATATTGCTCATGGCAGCCAATCACATTATGTCTTTCATTTATCAAACACATTTTAGAATTTTTGTAAGAACTTGATTGGTTGCTATGGGTAACATCTCCAATTTTCTACTTTAGAATGCCATTAAGTAGGTCTGATAAACTGATATCTTTTGTGTGTGTGTTCAGTTTTTGTCGGTTTGGATTAAGTATTTTTAAGCAGACTACTTTGGTTGTTTATTAACTGTGCATGCTAAGAACTCAGACATTACTGTCTAGTGTCTTTTGTATGTATTTGTATTTATTTGTATTATACTGTCCGTGTACACAGACATAGACAATGTTAACAAACAAAAGTAAGTATATAATGGATAAGCCCTTCAGAAAAAATCCCAAACATTAACATTTACCTCAGAAAGTCACAATGTAACTGACTGCAATAAAATAAATGATAAAAGGAAATTGGAGGAGCAGCAGTCAGCGGATGCATCAGCTGGGGTCATGCAGAAAGTAACATATTTACTACTGAAAGAATATGTGTAAATGATGCATTATCCAACAGTTAGTTCTAGGGCTGGATCCAGACTTAATTGCTTGATAGCAAGGGAGTCATATTTCATCTGTTGCAAACAGTATTAGAGTTGAGAGGTGATGTTTCCTATCCAAAGTCTAAATAACACTGTTATAGTAAAGCTGTATCTGTGTGCTGTAAGCAATTCAAAGATATATATCCCTGCATGCAAAGAACACAATTAACTTGACTCCCCCTGAAATCAACATGGTTTAGCCCAGGAGTAACTAAGTTCAAGCACTTACTTAAGTCTGGATCCAGCCCTAAGAGAGAAACAAATGAAAGGCACTCCATATACCAGGTGGAATTTCAAATATACATACAAGGTAATGAACAACACTCACTGTCTTGAGTCAAAGAGTAAACATGAAGCAGGACTGGTATTCCAACATTTAAATAAACTATTTTTAAGGAATACAAAAAACACATGTGACAAGATATTTAGATCTTACACACACAGAAGAACGTCCCCCAAGTGGATCCAGGTATCCTGTGTGGCATCTCTGCCTGCTGGACATTTTAAACTATTCCAAATGTTACATTTGTCATTATTTTGGCACATGTGGCACCAACAGATGATTATGATTATGTTATCTAAATGTGTAAAATACTTTTAGAAATATAACCCCTCAAAGACCATGAACCCCCTCTCAATGAACTCAGTGGCAGAATGCTAATTATTAGAGTTAAACTTAATATAAGGCCTTATAATATATTCATAAAAACATTAAGAAACATGTTTGTACCAATCTATCCATTACTGCCCAGAGAACTGACAATCACTGGACATATTACTACACGTGAAAGTCACAGGAGCTAAAATATACAAGCAAATCCATCTGGTACCAATATTATTCCATAGCCAAAGTCAGTCAGATCACATTTCTTCTTCCCTATTATAGTGGTAACTATAGTCTTAACAATAATGCATTGCTTGCTCCCTTGGTCATCTCCTTTTCCTTTACCCTTGCCTGGCCCTTGTGCTCATGCTGTATCCTGCACCCTTGTTCCAGGTAGTTTTTATTCACCCTTATTCTGTATACTTCCACACCTGTATCCTCACTTATTCCTCTGGTTCCTTGAAGTCTTACTAATCTTGCTGACACCTTGGGAGTGTGGTTTCTGACCTTATCCTTTGGTATCCTGCGTATGTGCACTCTTCTTTGGTATTTGTGGTTGTCACAATCCTTAAGCTGGCCACACACTAGAGCGATTATCGGTCCAAATGCACGATTATCGTGGATTGGGCCAAATATCGCTTTAGTGTGTGGTAAAGATTTTTTTTCTAACTAGCGATAAAACGTTTAAAAAACGCTCAGGCCCGATTATCTCATCTTATGGAATTCTTGAATGATTATTAATCATTCAAGATTTCCAAGGAGAGAGGGCAGAGCGCTTCAGAACCCCACGCGCTGACAGGCTGCAGCGTGGGGTCTGTCTGCTTAGCCAGACAGAGGGGGAGAGGACACAGCGCTGCAGCCTGTCAGCGTGATTTTTTCATTGATAATTTTTATTTTTGCAGCCAACCAATATGCTGCCTGCATGGGTCTCCTGTCAAGATTGACAGGAGACCCAGCCAATCATAGAGAGACTGCAGCCAGCCAATAGGCCCCCAGCCCCCAGCCTCTGCTGTGTAGGGTGCCGATATCGGGACCTTTCCCTAGGGGAAAATCGTCCCGTTTATCGGCAGCCACACAATGTGAGCGATAATTGCTCTAGTGTGTGGCCAGCTTTAGTGTTTTATATGTTAACATCTTGGTTACACTTCATGTATTCTGCAGTGCCACCTCTCTCAGAGTACTTGGTCAATACCTTCCTTTGACAGCCACCTGGGGCCACAATCTGAAATAGGTCTGCAGCCATTTTCATCCCCACCATTAGGGGGTGAAAACTAAACCTGTCTTCTGCCATAACACATACAGTACCTTTGTATGGAATATAAGCATGTCTGAGTGTATGCTGAATGAAAGGTCAGCTTGAACCTCCTACTTTCTGTGACTATTCATTACTACTTAGACTACTTACTACTTACTTACCTACTACTTACCTCAGTTATGGCAAAAGAAAACCAGCTTCACAATGACCCGTGTATTTTCAGAAATGCACATGACTATAATGGAATGCCCAGCCACAGCCATGTACGCAATGTCATAAGAGTAAACTTTGCATGTACTTGCAGTGATGTGCTTACATTACACACGTACCAGATGTAAGATTACAATAAAAGAAAGGCATAAGCACAGGCTCTGTATCAGGCCCAATATGCCACATCTACAGTGGCTTAGGTCCTCTAGGAATGTCTATTTTCACCCGCTGTGGTGGAGCAACTGTTATGTGTCTTGTTTTGACACTCCCTGTATTTACTGTAATTCAGTAACAAGGTGGAGGCATTTAGTAAGGTATAAAAGCTTCAGTGCTTTACACCTGTGTTAAATACAGTCATTGCTAATGTAAAATTGTAACTTGACTTGCTCATTAACCCTGGCACACTTTGTAGTTAAACATAGTCAAAAGCCTCAGCTGAGTACTAACAGGTATTTTCTGGGAAAAAAATCCCCCAAAAACTTATTCCTTTCATCTTTTTTAAGAGACAGAAGATCAATCAGAGAAATGCGTATTCTTACAAACATCACTGTGTCTTATACCTGATAAGTAAACGAAACTAATAAGTGAAACTAGCTTCATTAAAGATTGCTGGTTCCATGGGTCTGGACAGACAATTCAGTAGCACTGGTGTTATCTAAATAAACAGACAGAGCATAATCCCCCATCATTACAAAGGGAAAAGAACAATATAGTTAGAATGCAGGGAGATAACCTGCAGTCAAGCTTAGGCAGCTTCTGAATCACTGGGCCAAACTAGTGATTCTACAAAAGAAATGATTTTATCTGATCATTGCGGAAAATCTACATGTTGCACCTCAGTACAAGATACACCTGTCTAGCAGCACAAAGTAGACCAATAACTGAATTTAATATTATAGTTTACAAAAAACTAATTGGAAATGTGAAATTCTGAGTTATATTCAATTGGTATAAAGTGTGCCGATATCAGTCTTTTATATGTATGACAAAAACAAATTTGACCTCCATGCAGAATTGATCTGAGGGCTGCAGGGGATAATTCTGGGGTCCACACGAGGCCCTGGGGCCACCTCTAGTACATAGGTTTTCTAGATACTCTGCATGTGATACATACACACAGAGGACCGTATTCGGAGATCCGTTTTTCTGGCGAGTTCCGTGCATATTTTTAGGTATTTTTATTTACGCAATTGACATGGAATATACGCACGGAAGTGCCTCACGGACGGACCTGTGAATCATGCGTGGATACATACGTCCGGATATGCGATGGAAAATGCGCACGGGAGAATTTAAATAAAAATGGATGGGGGAAGGCATTTAAATTAAGGAAAGTGGGCGCGATTATGCACGGGACTGCACACGGAAAGTTACAAGTGGTCTATGGAGGCGGAAGTGTCCGAGAGCACGGCCGAGAGAGGGGAGTGTCATGGCTGTGAGGGGGTTTGGCATGCACCGGCCATGCGTATAATTACGGCCCGATCTGAAAACGGATCTCAATACGGCCAAGAGGTCTGGAACTACGCACAGCAGAGGGGAGTGAGCTTCCCTGTAACTCCCTTCTGTTGTACGTAGTTATGAGAGCTACCTTAAATTATCCATGCGGATATGTGTCTGTATGCACACAGATCCGCACAGATCTCCTAAACACCGCCACATGCAGCTATTCTGCATGCCTAATCCTACCCCTGTAGCGGGATTGAGGCATGCTGAATGCAATGCACTGCCCCAATGCACGAATCTCATTGCACACAGAACAGAGTTCCGTGCACAATGGGATCTGATGCGTAACATCTGGCACGAGCATGCCTCAGATGTTGTATGTAAGTTCCCTGTTTTATTAAGTCTGCATATGGCCCACAGTGTGTAGCCAGCGTTAGGATAATAGTTCAAACCAACAGACCAACAAAACCTTTATTTAACTCAATTATTGAAATAAAACTTGCTATAAAGGTTTACTAATTGTTTCCTTCTCAATACATTATCTACATGCTCATTGCTGAAAGGTGACCATTTTCTTTAATTAAAATGTTTCAGCACATTTAAATATTTGAATGCAAATTTACTAATTTACTAGGAATATAACATTGTATCTTATTGCTGTTGTTATTTGTCTTAATTTCCCAATCTAGATACTTCTGTAGCCATCAGACACAAAAAGGATGAGGTGCTTTGTGTGTAAAATAAAGATAAGAGAATGTTGCTTATTGATCAGATTTGCACAAGTTTCCATTGTTGTGCCCATACTGGAGATAAGGCTCCTATATAAAAGTAGACATCAGTCCACAGTGAGTAGTAACTGTCAGCAAATGGAGAGTAGAAGCATCTCAGAAGGTACTTACTGCACAATGGAGAGCATGTTTCCACTTCAGGAGAATCTAGGATCTATGGTGCTCCTAACCAGTAAAGTAGCTGTAAGTATGATTGTTCCAACATAAGTTGTATAGTAGACTAATTGTTTCTACTTCATGGAGTTTAAATTAAGCTCTCATCTGCACAATGTTTACGGTTGTAGCATATTTCCAGCATCAGCATTAGGCAACAGTTACAATGGGCTGGATCCAGACTTAAGTAAGTGCTTGAAATGAGTTACTCCTGTGCTAAACCATGTTGATTACAGGGGGAGTCATATTTCATCTGTTGCAAACAGTATTAGACTTGAGAGGTGATGTTTCCTATCCCAAGTCTAAATAACAGTGTGATAGTAAAGCTGGTCAGTATCTGTGTGCAGTAAGCAATTCAAAGATATATCCCTGCATGCAAAGAATACAATTAACTTTACTCCCCCTGCAATCAACATGGTTTAGCCCAGGAGTAACTAAGTTCAAGCACTTACTTAAGTCTGGATCCAGCCCAATGTCTGTATTAAACTAAAGTCAGCAAACTTTAAAGGGTAATGGCAATGTTTTATACTTTTTATGTAATGTATTTTATAGACTCTTGCGGTGTGAAGCTATTTCAGCTAATTTTTTTCTGGTGAATTTTGCCCATTTTTTATACAGTATATGACAGGAAAAAGCGCAGCTCGTACTTTTTCCCTTCATCGCCGCTAATTGAATTGGGCCCTCTGTTTATTTACTTTTGATTTAGTAAATATACTTTTTTTTTTTCACAGTCTACCAAATATATCCAGGGGTATGATATACATATATGATTTTTGTTAGTTCCATGGCTGTTCAGATGCAGTTTCTTGCAAGTTTATAGTAGGTCCAGCTTTGGATGCCCTAGAGAAAAAAATGCTTTTTGCCCATTTCCAAGATATGTACCTGACACCGGGCCGGATTCACAATCCCGGACGTATTGCACAAACATCCGGAATTTACCGATAATAGCTACTACTAATAATTCTCTATATATCAGACAGTCTCCATAATCTATAGTTGTTTATTAATGGCCTAAAATACTATAATACCTATAATATATCTTGCTGGTATCCTCTTTGAACGTGACTAGTATATTTATGTATTCTGGTGTGCGGACTTGAGCACTTTGGAGTATAACTCTGTGGTATCTTGTGTAATTGTAAACAATTAATTAATCAAACTTTTCAGTGTTATATTTTTTACCATATGTAGATCAGTGTTTTTATTACATATACAGCCATTTTCCCATTGAAAATAACCTGTTCCTATGACTTACACCATCCCCTGGCATGCTGCAAAGTCTTTACGGAAGCGCAGGTACCTTACACAGCTACTGCACCTATTTTAAATTAAACGCCACTTTTCTCATTTTAATATCATGACACAACCTGACCCATGAGCACACAGCACACAAATGCGCAGATAGGCACAAGGGGAGCAATGAAGCCGACTTCCGTGCTCGCCTGTTCTGAGCATGTGCAGAGTGAAATTTTGCTGCGCTAAAAAAAGACGGATGTCCATCTCTGCATCAACTCGTAAGGCTGCGCTTCCACATGAAAAACAGACAGAAGCACAGGTGTGTAGGGCTGTGTTGTAATAGCAAATATAGGCTCTTTTTCATTAAAAATCTCCTCCGTCACTTTCACCAGCCTGAGCTTGTGCAAGATATCAGGAGGAAGTGCAGGGAAACCGGCTACTGCTGCACTTTAATGCCCAATTTTTCATATTAATATAGTAAAACATCCTCTTCTACCAACACAGGGCACACAGAGGTGAACACAGACAGATCAGCCTTCTTAGCCTGATTTTTGAGCTAGCTCCATTCTGTACATGTGCAGTGCACATGGTTTAACCACAGCTCTTGATCAGTCCCACAGTGTAGTGCACTCAAGGCTTACACTTTATTGGATTAATGCTGATGATAAACTGGATTAAGGCTGTATATCAGGTATGCAGAGCTGTGTTTAACTCAGGGCTGCCGACTCTCTCGTAATATCTGTTAGACTCAATTCAGCTGGCAAATCTCCCGCATGAGAGGCAGGGAGACACTTATAATAGTAATCCCTAGTGTTACTAGGGATGGGCTGGACTTGACGCAATTTATGAATTAAGGTAGTGCAGGAAAGGGGATGGGGCTTGATGATGGGATTTGCATAAATCACATAATTAAGCCCCGCCCCAGTACCGGCCTTTATCTCAGAGGGAAGATTTGAAAAGTCTGCAACCCTGGTTTAACTGTATGCACAGGGCTTAATCCAACTATGATTAGTGCATAACTTTTACCTTGGGCTATCCCTGTGCATTTATATCAGCCTTGGGCTGCTGCAGAAAATCTGACAGATGTGATCCGAAAACACGGCTGCTGATCCATACACAGTCCTGAAAAAGTCCATATATTTATTGGATTGATGAGATGAACCTTTGCAGCATCTCTCACCACACAGTCGGGCCGATCCAAATCTAGGAGCAATTGCACCAAAAGGAAAAACCATGCTGCAAAATGAGGGTTACAAATGAATGACATTTTTATACATGCCAGGCAAATACTGTCTGGTTTTGCTTATTGCACACAGATACAGAACAACTTTATTTTTCAACTCCAATTTAGAGTTGACTTAAAAAAACATCACCTCTGATCTCATTCTGTTTGTACTTTTAGGTTTGCCTCCCCCTGCAAGTTAACATGGTTTTGCAGATTTGCTCCCTTTTTTGCTGTTACTTCCAAATTTGGATCAGCCCCAGAGTGGTTGCAGTCCTCGCTCCGATGAACTGCCTTTATAAATAGAGACAGTCAAAAGTTCCTTTTTGGCTGTCTATTTCAAATAGGCAGCCTTTTTAGAGTTTTTTTTTAATGAATGGCTGAGTGTGCCAATTAGAACACTCACCCATTCATGTTCACCTGCCATAGACCTGCCGCTGATAGCTCTGGAGAGGTGAGTTACCTATCCAGGGACTTTTAGTATTAGGGGGGTTAGGACTATGCTCTTAGGAAGGGAGGGTTAGGGTCAGGGGAGGGGGCATAGGGTTAGGTTATGGAGAAAGGAGTATTAGGGTCAGGCTAGGGAGAAGGGAGGGTTAGGGTCAGGCTAGGGAGAAGGAAAGATTAGGGTCAGGCTGCGGGGATGGGAGGGTTAGGGTTTGGGTAATGGAAGGGGAGGGTAATGGTCAGAATTAGGGGAAGGATTGGGGTTAGTTTTTAGGCTTACCTATCAGAGCACTGTGTTCGGTGCTCTGGGAATTGACTGCTATGCCTCATCAAGGCATAAGCAATTGATATCACAGCCAGTTCAAAACTGGCTGGGAGAGAACGGCCCTATCGAAATATCCACACCGGCCCCAGAGTTTACAAACTACTGCCTGAGACATTGTTACAATTTTTTTTAAAACGTTTCCTCAATACCTAATCCAATCTGAATCCCAATACATAGCTACAAAGTTAAGTTGCGAATATCAAAACATTTAAAAACAAATATAATTTTCCAAATTTAAAAGATGAGTTGATATTTATAGTTAGTTATAGTTATAGTTATAGATATAATAGACTGTTCTGATGCTGTAACAGTAGATTTTGAGGTACAAAAATAGAACATTTCCAATGTATTTAATATATAATAACATCGTAAAATTCATAAAAACAATGTTTAAACATTCCTAAATAGTTTGCTCTTGTTAAAATTTTATATTGCATTTATATGGTAAGCAATATTTTGTTGCAAAGCAAGTGGAACTTATTTCTAATATTGTATCTGTATTATATATAAACACACAATATTACATTATTCATGGTATTAAATGATATTAATGATGCCAGTCTACATAAATAGGAAGTGACTTGTACCAGTGTGTATCACGGCAGAAAGTGTGATTTTAGGCTTGGTTGCACTGCATCAATTTGCATCTTATAATCTAAATAGATATGCTTGTTTTACAGTTTTAAAAAACATTTTTGCATCATTTGTATTCCACCCTTTATGTTAGCAGGAAATCACATCATTTGCACCCTGTCTTTCTCCCTATGGCAATGTTCACACAGGTGAGTTTGCCATCCAATTCCATTACCACAATAACTATTGGAAAGAAATTGAGGTGATATTATTCACAGAGATGAGCAGCTGAAGGAGTAGACATGGTAATCACAACAACTGATTAGTCCATGTGTTCTGCTGCAAGAATATTGCTGCTGTGAAAGTAATGAAATTATCATCACTTCATAAACCAATATTAAATAAACTTTCATACCGGAATCTTCTTGAGAGGTTTACAAACCTTATTGCTTCACCCACCATTGTGCAAGTCCTTTAGCAGCCTTCACAAAGTCTTTGATTATTATATAAATAGGGATGATGTATAAACTGTAACGTGTCTTAAAAACAGACTTGTAATAAATTCACAAATTCTGTGTGTTAAATTTACGTCTCAGCAGAATAGGAGATATTTGACATTGAAGTTTGCTGTGTTCATCGATATACTTCCCCCAGTAAAACAAAAGTGCCTCAAGTATGATTTGAAATTAGATCTAAATAATGGTGTTAAATTATTCAGTTACCTAAACCTGTCTTTGTTCCTATCACCAGATTTATTTATTTAGTATTTTGCAAGCGATCTGCCATTACCAGTGGAAATTCTGGCCACAAATAAAGAATAAAGGGAAAGAATAAAATGTTATTTTAAATTTTAAAAACACCAGTGACTTTACAATTTAAAGTCTGCTAAACAAACTATTGAGCCCTTCAATTAATTTGTGCTTACAAATACCCTCTGGATCGGTGCCTGTCATTACAAAGCAGGGACAGGTGAAAGTTGCGTTTCGGCTGTCTCTATTTCGAATGACAGCCGTTTTAGATTTTTTTCATGAATGGATGAGTATGCGATTAGATTATCTAATGTCACAAACTAAAATATACATGTATGCTTTTATATTTGAGAACCTTAGTTTTAGTGTTAGGTTTTTTTTTTCTTATTGTTTACATTTACAGCTACTACTGTTTACATAATTACTATCTCCCTCTCTGTTACCAACAGATGTCCACTCCAAGACCAAGAAGAACATGGGTTTGCAGAAAAATTAGTATCACAGTGCCATCAATAGGTGTGTACTCTACTTAAACATTTCCATCAGTGCTTAAACTTCCCTGATCCTCAGTTCTAAGAAGCAAAAAGATATTAAGTAAGCCCAATATTATCTCAGATCATGTACAGAAGGGCTGGGTTAAATAAGGCTTAGGGGACAGCTACAGCACACCAGACAATCACATTTGGCCTGGTGCTTTCTGGGCCTTATAATACTTTGCTGCCATTTTTGCAATATTTTGGTTTGTGGACTAAGGACTGGATTCACAGATGCGTGTGTCTAAAGTACGCAAATCTACGCACCTACGTTACAAGGCAACACCCATGGCACTCCACTTGAACGGATGTATTACATACATAGAAACATAGAAATATAGAAAGTGACGGCAGATAAGAGCCACATGGCCCATCTAGTCGGCCCATTTGTTTATTAAAACCTATACTGACCCTAGACCCTATTTAACCTCAATTTAGTTTACAATTTAGGATATCCTTATATTTATCCCAAGCATGTTTAAACTGTTCTACTGTGTTAGCCTCAACCACCTCAGATGGGAGAATATTCCACTTATCTATCACCTTTTCAGTGAAGTGATTTTTCTGCACATTTCCTCTGAATATGCCACCCTCCATATTATATGCAGGCCCTTGTATTCTATTACACCTCTTCCTTTGAAAAATGCCACCCTCCTTTGGCTGGTCACAACCCTTGATAGCTGCTATCATGTCCCCCCGCTATCATGTCCCCCCTCTCCCTTCTTTGCTCCAAGCTATACATGTTTAGTTCCTTTAGCCTTTTTTGGTATGTTTTGTGACACAGGCCATGTACCATTTTGTGAACACAGTATTCTAGATGAGGTCGTACAAATGATCTATAATGGGGCATCACTACTTCCCTCTTTCTGCTACTAATTCCTCTCCAAATGCTACCAAGCATCTGACTTGCCTTTCTCATTGCTTTGTTACATTGCTTGGCTACCTTTAAGTCACTGGAAATAATGACTCCTAGATCCCTTTCCTCCTCCGTAGATTCTAATGTAATGCCATTAAGGAAATTTAGCATTTTTTGACATTAAACTGCAGTTGCCACACTCTTGACCATTCCTCCAGTCTACCTAGATCATCCCTCATTTTCTGTAACTCACCTGGCGTGTCTACCCAGTTACATATCTTGGTGTCATCTGCAAAAAGGCATATTTTCCCCTCAATACCACAGGCAATATCACCTATAAAGATATTAAATAGCACTGATCCAAGAACAGAACCCTGGGGTACTCCACTGGTTACCTTACCAGCCCCAGAAGAGATTCCATTTACTACAACCCTTTGTTGTCTATCCTGTAACCAAGATTGTATCCATGCAATTAGCTTTAAGTCCAACCCTAAAGTTTCCAGCTTATTTAACAGTCTTCGATGTAAACAAACACAGCTATTTCACAGCAAAACATCAAAAAGTTACAATCACAATCCCAGTCAAAAAATTCAATAAGATTTGTTTGACATGATCTTCCCCCAGTGAATCCATGCTGCTTGGGATCCTGTAAGTTACTGGATTTAAGATACTGTACAATGTGTTCCTTTAACAGTGTTTCCATCAATTTCCCTACTACTGATGTTAGACTCACTGGTCGGTAGTTTGACGCTTCTTCCCTACTTCCACTTTTTTTTCTGGTGACTTACACTTCCATAGAGCACCCCTAACTCTATGTGTGCATTTACGTGCGTAAGTTACTAACCGCGCCCTCAAAAGCCCCTTTAAATGCCTCTCCTCGCCCACTTTCACGTAACTTCGCACATACGGAAGACACGCCCCTCCGTACGTATGTGACTAGGTGCGATTCATAAATCTGTGCCTAATGAACTTCTGTGCCTAAATCCTACGTAATTGCGCGGAAAAAGTTACTATGCATGCGCTGTTACTCCGATCCTAAAAATACGCTCTCAAAAACTACCAAACTGGTGTCTGTGAATCCGGTCCTAAATCATTAATTTTATGGTTCCATGTTTTAAAATGTATTATATAAGGTTATATAATGTATATTGTGTCTTGCAACCAATTTTTATCATATTGTGATGTGTATGCATCTACCATATGATGTTTGGATAGATAGATACTAAAGGAAAATGTATTTGTTACAGGCACAGTTTGGTATCTTCCTGTTTGCTGGCTGTTTCACATATACCTGGTGCTCACCTGTGTATCTGAGATGGACATCACAAGGGACATCCATTTTCTCTCAGGTAAACTGGTTATGTTTTTCTGTCTTCTGCCAAATGGTGTAATGATAACAGGTGTGCAGACAGGTGTACAGTGCTCAAGGGGTTCCCAAATCACTAGAAGAGGGAAACTGATCCTGCGTAATAAGGAAAAATACATTTAGAATTTGTATTGTTAGAATTTGTATTAGACATTACATATTACAGAAATACGAAAAATACATTATAAATGCTTTATAATATAGTAAACATTGCCACCGAAATCTTCATTATCCTCATGCTCTATTGGGGATCACAGGACCTGTGACAATCCTGCAAGGCATAGTATTTTTATATCATGGAAATAGTGCCTTTATATTTCAGTAGTTGTTTTCACATGTTAGTAAACATGCATATAATAGTTTGTATTATTAGTTGTATGAATTAGTACTTTTTTGGTTTGTTTGATTTATAAAAATGCTAAACCCTGTCTTCTGGCATAGCTGTACAGGTGCTGCTCGCCATCTCTGTTCTACTGATGATTCTTTTCACTGCCTCTGCCGTGGTGAGAGTGGGACATCCTTCAGTGACTCTTGACTCAATGTGTACCTATCAGAGGACCTCATTAAAACACATTAAACAAGCTGTAAGATGTCAGAAATATTCACTGCAAGCTCTGTCATCCTTCATTCTGATGAACAGCTACCTATTATTACAGCAAAGCCATCTACCCATGGACATCAAAGATATAGCAATGGGAAATGGTAAGATGTCAAGCTACACCATATAACACATAAATGCATTATTATATTATTATTTCTTATTATATTATAAATGAATGAAATATATAAACATTCAATAAAATATATAAACGCTTCACTTCATTGCACAAAACTTATGGCACCTGCTCCATCTCAAGCCGCGTGAGCATGTGTCCTATCCAGAGTTCTGACACCTGGATAGGACGTACAGAAAAGGTGCCTCTACTGGAAACATGCCAACGGAATCCTATAAGCAGAGGCTGTGAGTTATAATGTAGCTGTTGACATACAAGTTTGTATATTTCTGACTTTTTTTAATAAAAATTTTTTTATTTTTTATTTTACAATCAAAATAACAGCCTAAAAAATTTTGCCGACTCTTTTATTTAATGTCTGAAAAATATGGGTGGCAATACACTGCTACTCAGGCGTTAAAAAAAGTTTCTAGCTTGTATTTTAAATTTAAAAAATTGTTAGAAAAATGAACTGATACTTAAATTTAAACTAATAGGGTGTAAGCAGAGCTCTGGATCCGGACCAATATATGTAAATGAATATTTACTACTTACTAATGTAATTAATCTTCTAATTTCCTTTTAGATACTGTGCATGCTGAATGGAACAGGATGGAAGCAAACGTTTCAGCACTTTTGCCTCTACCAGCAGCCAAGCTCTCTACATACCTGGCATTTTGTGTACATTTTGCCATTCCCTTGATTATATACTCTATACAAGAATCAGAAGCAGTATGGCAGAAGGAATACTGCTGGGGATTTTTCTATTCCTTCATTTTACTATTGTCAGCAGTGAAATATTTGTCTTCGGTTCTTACTTTTCATGTGATTATTTTAGGAGTCAATCAGACCTCAAATTGTCTTCTGTTTCATGGTGCTTCAATATGGCTTCCAACTCTGTATGTGACATCAGCACTTTCATTATTTCTCTATTTACTTTCCCTAAAAATCTATCTAGAAATGAGCTTTAAACCAGCAATGTCTGACTCACCAGCTGCTAATTTTACATTAAGAAAGATTCGTCTTTATCCTTCTCCACTAGGGGTGATATTAACAACATTACTAGTAGTAGGCAGTGAGGTTCCTTTTTTACTGCACTTGTGTTATCTACTGTTACTTGACAGAAGTCAGATCTTTATTGTGTACCTACTGGTTGTCAACGCTGGCTTTTGCCTTTTTTGTTTTAGTGGATGTTTGATAATAGGTCTTAGGAGAAGGTGTCGCACAAACAAACCCAGGATAAAGCAGAAAAGGATAGACAGTGGCGTTTGCTTAGCTAACTCATTTGTGTACCAGTCCAGTCCAGAGGCAGGCCAGGCAAAATGCTGATATCAGGAACAAAGGAACTGAAATGAGAAAAAAAAAGTACAATAGTATTATTTATTCAAATATTAAAACTTTCTAGAAACTATAAAACATCATGTGCAAGGTTATAGTGTTACTGCAATATAAGTTATATCATGGCAGAAAGCTATAATTCTGATAAACTTATATACTAAGCTCCCATATCCTCATATTCATATAAAAATATTGTTTGGTGGATTTTTGCTGTTAAATATGACTTATAACTGCTATTTGTCCATGTAATCTGACCAAATATATGGCAGATTTTATGAGAGGTTAAAATTCCTTAAAAGGTCCCAGGACAGAAGTTATTTAATGGGTCATAAATAACACTACACTGAAACCGAACTGGGAGGATGTGGCTGCTAGCATACGGAATATGCTATCTTCCATTCCGCCCGCAGGAATGTAAGCAGTCCC
>WWET01002864.1:134002-144390 GCA_011038615.1 Limnodynastes dumerilii | reverse complement strand
TAAGGTGCAACAAAGAAAGTGCTATATATCATATCAAGAGCAACAGTAATAAATAAATATAAAAATATATTAGTACATCCCCTAAAAAGTGCACAACGGTAAAATAAAAATAAATTGCTTAAAATTTACAGAAAATATACAATTTTTGCATCTTGTGGGGGGAAAAAATAGGTTACTTTCTTGCTGTAGCACTTTGGAGTGGGACTATGTTGGATTGACTCTATGCTGGATTGACTTTAAATTGCTGAAAGGTAGCAATTTATGATGCAAATATGGTATATTTTCTTTTACTTTTGAGAAATTTATTTTTATTTTACCATTGTGCACTTTTTAGGGGATGTACTAATCTATTTTTATTTATTTATTACTGTTGCTCTTGATGCACTTTATCTTTATTGCACCTTATATATATCACTTTATATACTACACATCTGTGCCAAATGAGTGATTATTTTTCTTTTTTGTGCTTTGCGCCAATTTGTTTTACCACGCTTATTTATTTGGAGGTTAATGTTTAGCTGTAGCATGTGGAGGGGGCCTGTACGGCTGTAGTATGTTGGCAGAGGGTGGGTTAATGTGTGACTGTCGCATAGTAGGAAGTCACAGTTTATTATGAATTAATTAACTGTAATGTAAACATTCTCTTTGTTGTTAAAAATATAAGCATAATAATTATAAATAATAAGAATTCACTTTTCTGCAGGGGGATCATTGTGTATCATTATTGTATATGTGTATAAATATATATATATATATATATATTTATATATATAAATTATAGTGGAACTGGGGGGCCTCTTCAAAATTTTGCTGTGGGGCTCACAAATGTCTAGTTACGCCCCTGGCTGTATGTATTGGGTGGTGGTTACTAGGATGCTGTATGTATTGGGTATTGGTAACTAGGATGCTGTATGTTTTTCGGGTGGTGGTCACTTGGGTGGCAGTGACAACCTGCATTGCATAGAGGTCACTATAAATGTCTTTATTGGATTGTGAAATATTGTTGTCTTTTGTTTGCTATTCTTTTACATAACACACTTAATACATACATATGTAATACACAATCCATACTTTTATTAAATATTTCTTTATTCTGTACTAATCCAGTTTACCTCTTACCACCCTGCCAATAGTGATCTCGCTCACATGTGGCCTCTTTCAGACTTTATTCCAGGGCCACTTTAAATTCCCAATTCGCCCCTGAATAGGAGTCTTTGTACATCTAAAATCACTGTTACAAAAGGGGATCCAGGCCCTAAAGTAGTCCTTGGCCTTTTGTATCCCTTCCTATGAAAATTTTCAGTTTTCCTTCCTACACCACTGTATGTGACACTAGTTACATAATGTAATGCACAACTAATGCATTGTAATGTGAGTCATTGGGACAAATAAGAAGCCTTTCCATCATTGGTTGCTAGTCACATAATATAGTTAAATGAGGACTATGGCCATAATTAGAGCAATGAATTAATTATTGCATGCTGTATGCGATGTAGGCATTGTGTTTGTAAAAAAAATTTTATTTATTGAAAGTAACGTAGTACTTTTAACTAAATGTGGCTACAGACGTGGGCAATTTAGTGGACAATGTGGATAATTTAGACCACATTTCTTAGGTACTGTGTGAGCGGCCATTGGCAGACCTTACTTACATAAACACTTATTTTACCAGGTGTGGGGTATAGTCTGAGTTAGTTTGCCAATTTCCTCAAAAAGACCTCCAAAGGAATTCCTCTGTCAGGGAAGAATGCATTAAGACAAGTGGTATCTGTTAGCACCTGCTGAGGTGACTACTAAATTTCACTGGATTCAACATGTTTTAAAATAAACATTATGTATTATTTAGGTGTTTCCAACATAATTAACACAGTATGAACAATAATGGTGTTTTGTGAGTGATAATGGTTTTCTAAAGCAGGTCACCTCTGGAAATATTGTTAATTATGCTCTAGTAAAGAAATAAATTCAGACTGGATTTATTTTTGTACTAATCTGAAACTAGGAGATACACTATGAAAAATAATGGTCTCCGCATTTTATAATTTATTTTTACCAGTTATTGCTGGTTTTCAGTAGGCTAAGTGGTATATGCAAACCACCTAACAAACAGATTGAGAGGGTAAGAGGACTCTGCTTGCATGCATGTACAAGCCATAGTGTTCTTCTAGTTATAATTGTAACATTTATCGGGATATCCCAGGGAGTAAGATTAAGTATTTCCTACAGAAGTCAGTGGCATAGAGTCCTGTTATTGGGCCTGATCCAGACCTTGTTAAGTGCATGAACTTAGTTACACCTGGGCTAAACCATGTTGATTGCAGGGGAGATCCAGAACTACGTCCGTCTTCCATAGACGGACGTAATTCAATAAACAATAATCTGCGTATCATTTCGATACGTAGATTGCTATATGCGGTCTTTTAGACCGCATATACGCAATCTATTTATTGAAACGATATGCAGCTTACGTACAATAGCTACTACGCATGCGCAGTAGATTAACTTGACTCCCCCTGAATTCAACATGGTTTAGCCCAGGTGTAACTAAGTTAATGCACTTAACAAGGTCTGGATCCAGCCCATTGTGTGTAATGGTAACAATGGACAGGATTCAGACTTTCATAAAGGAGGAATTTCCCAATTGTTAGGATCAGAAAACACACACATTTCCGCACTCACAGCGCTTCCAATAAGAACATTGGGCCTGATCCAGACCTAAGCTCATGAAACTCTCTTGTGCGTAGCGTATTTACGCCAGCGTACCTACGAGGCACTCCCCTTGTTGGTACTTACTTTTGACGTCTTACGCCGAGCAAACCCTACCCTTTTCTGATCGTAATTGCGGGCGTTTGTAAGCTCCTTACGTAGTTACGACGCTTAGCACGCCCATACTGTACGATTTAAATGCCTCACCCTGCCCTTGGTGCGTATTTACGGATTTCGAATGGCAGGCACGCCCCATCGAGCGTTGTTACGGGGCTGGCACGCTCAAGGCCCATACGCTCAGAATTTCGTTGCGTAACATCTGCCCCGCGCATGCGCAGTAAGTACAATTGGCCGTAAAAACACGGCCAAATGTAGGCCTGGATCAGGCCCATTGTGTCCGCTAAGTGGGAGGGAGGAAGTACGGAAATTGTACCAGACTTCTGAGTCAATCCTATTTTAAGTAAATCTTAAGGTAGGATCCATGGATTGTAAGTCATACTTTGTCTCCCCTTGTATGCACAGATGGCTGAATGCAGTGGGATCTGGCATTCTCTCCTTCATTGCGAGTCCCTGCTGCGATGTCTCTCATTGCGAAATAGGGACAGCCGAAAAACAACTTTGCAGATTGCAGATTTTATTTTATGGATGGGCGAGTATGCAATTAGCAAACTCACCCATTCATTTTAGGAAGTTC
The DNA here is from genome assembly GCA_011038615.1 of Limnodynastes dumerilii. Taxonomy (NCBI): domain Eukaryota; kingdom Metazoa; phylum Chordata; class Amphibia; order Anura; family Limnodynastidae; genus Limnodynastes; species Limnodynastes dumerilii. The sequence goes on along the minus strand of WWET01002864.1, from coordinate 140,990 downwards.
CGCAGCCGGACCACCGGAGTGGTGGGTAAACATCTCTGGGAAATTAGGGTCAGGCTGCAGGGGAGGGAGACTTAGGGTTAGGCTGCGGGGGAGGGACGATTTAGTATTAGGCTGGGTGGGGGATTTAGGGTTAGACTTAGGGGGGGGAATTAGGGTTAAGCTGCGAGGGGGGGAGACTTAGGGTTAGGGAGTGGGGTTGCTTACCTTTCGGAGCACTGTGTTCGTTGTTCCAGGGATCGATTGCTATGTCTCATCGATATCTTTGCAAGTTCGGAATAGGGCCTTTTGTAATACCTTCGCAACTGGGACCCACACTCGTCTCCTTTTCTCTTCAAATCAACAAAACAGTGACTAGTGTTTAATCTGCAGCCAGATGACAACTGCCCCGTGAATTAAATTAAATCACTTCTCGCATTGGCTCCATCAGCCCAGCAAAATGTCACATTTTATCTTTTTGTCAGTACCACAAAATGAGAAGCAACTTCAAAGCCAACCAGCATCTGAATGCCTTTAGGGCAGAAGAGAAATGGTGTACAAGGGTGTTTGACTACAGGATAAGATAGGACATGTTTCACCTGAAACATGCAGACTCAGCAATATGTTACCTGTAAGAAAACATAGGCAACCACTTACTTTTCTCTTCAACAAATATGTGCCTCAGAATCTAAAATTAGTGTCAGTTAAGTTTAGGATGTAATTAATCCCCATGTCTGTTTCAAAGTTTTTCATTAAATTAACACAACTTATGTTCAAATAACATTCCACATTCACAGCAGTAACATGTTCAGAAAGCATTACTCCTGGATTTGGAGCATATGCATCAAATGTCTACTAAGGGTAAAACTAACATACATTCTCCTGTTTTGCAGAGTTAACACTCGGGGGCATTAATAAAAATAGGGAGTTGAAGGACTATTCACTCTTTGGGCCTGATCCAGACCTACGCTGTTTTAACCACGTTAAAACGCCAACCAGCAGCGTAAGATCGGCTTAAAAGCTGTTGCCCGGCGTTGCTATGGAAACGTCCGTAGCTTCAGCGTAGTAACGCTGGAGGGGGCGTCCCCCAGCGTTACTACGCTGAGGTTAGTGCAGGTAGGCGGGGGGAGGGAGGGTAATGAGGCTGGGAGGGCGGCGTTAGCGTACTAACACCGCCATTCCAGTGTATTTACACTGGGTGACGGCGGCTGAACTTAGGGTAGCTTTCAGTCGGCGTAACTCAGTGTAATTACGATCTGGCTGGGGGAGTGTAACTCTGCTACGCTTAGCGTTAGTACGCTCAGCACAACAGCGTTACTCTAGATCAGTAAGAACAACATGAAAAAGGGGCCAGCGCTGTATGTAGTTCAATTTAAAATAATAAGATAATATAAATATATACTGTATAGTAACAAAACAAACTCAACAAAGATAGTGGTTTGCTAGAAATAATAAAAATTGCCTTCCAGAACATTTCTTAAATGTAAAAGTAACAGTTTATTAGACAAATTAATCTGGTACCAGATAGATAAAACAAGTAAAATAAAACAAATGTTGACACACTTCTTGCAAAATGTATCAATTAATTGCGATCCACGATGAATATGGTTGGTAACACCTGTAGTTATGGTGGCTGACTTATAGTGAAGATGTAGAAACAATCACTATAACTGAGGTTGATTAAGCCTTAGAAACCAAATATTTAAGTCACTAGAATTAGTCAGTATTGTTTAACCATATAGATGGAACAAATGCTATTTCAGCTTGTCCAGCCTTCTCGGGGACGGCGAGTTGGTAATAAACAGCTGAATGGATAAAGATACATGTGAAGCTCACCCAGACCTCCGACACCGCTAGTCGGTCTTCAGCAGATGCCGCACCTTACGACAACGCTTAATGTTGTTCCCGTCCAGCCGGTGCTGGGACCATCGGGTTCGGAAGTCTCAGGCGTCCCTCCTACTGCCGTTCCTGTCTAGTGGGTGATAGGACCATCAAGTCTGGATCTCTCAGGATGCTCCTCTCGATTGGTGAGTTGATACATATCTTCCAGCTTGTTGATACTTTATAGGGGAGAGAGTATTCCGACCGGCTGGCGTCCACGTGGGTTGAGACAGTGAGTACTCACGTCATTCAAGGTGCCACCGCCTTAATTCATCAATTGTTTCCGGACCTTACCGCAGTGGCACAAAGTCCTGACAGGTGGTAAAGATACAGTGGAGTGCAGTATTTAATACCAGATTGCTGCTGCTATTCCTTTCCTCGGTTTCTATTAAATAAGATTTTCACAGTGAATGTTTGGAGTGCTGACCCTTCTGTAGTTGAAACAGTATATTATATACATTCTACTCAGGTCGTGCACCCTTTTGTAATAGAAGTTAGCAGGTGCATCCTTGGTTTCTAACATATATATATATATATATATATATATATTATTGTGTTAATTGTAAGAAAATTCACCAGACTAGAGTAATATATGTATACCAAAAGAAACTGGTGCGCCACCAAACATCAAGGATAGTCTGCCCAATAACATATTAAAAAAACACTCTCATTAAGTCATCGACTATATGAATGAGATTTTATGTTGCTATATAGTTCTTTATTTTGAGTTTCTGAGTCTCATTTATTTCTGAAGTAATTTACATTTGTTATAAATCTGAAACATATCCCTTAACTTACGGCTTGTTAAGTATCTTTGTGCTATAGTAATATTATATATATATATATATATATATATATAATATTACTGCTTTTATTGTTTTATTGCCTAGTTATCATCTGTATTGTCTTGTGTTGCAATAAAAGCATTATTATGCCCTCTTACCTGTGTGATTGCTGAATCTAAGGGCCAGGGATATCTAGTGACCTCTAGTTCTAATCCCTGGTATCCTGACAAATACTATCCTATTTCATTGATAAATATACCTGTCCATAGCAAACCTTGCTCTTAAATGTCTAACAAAACCCACATATATAATAGAGAAATTATGATCATTTGGAAGGGAATGATAAGGAGTAAAATAGAAAAAGCATGCAGGAACTATGTTTAGAATTTATAAATAGCATTACTTTGTATGTTATTTATCTCCAGGCTGTATAGGCAAAAAACTAGGGCACCATGGCTCCTGAGGGTATCCAGTGGGGGCAGGGGCGGTTTAAGAAGTTAGGAGGCCCTTGTGCAGGATTTGTACATGGCCCCCCCTTACCTGAGACAGGACTTCCCCTATTTGCGGACCTCAAAAGGGACAGAGCCTAACGATGCTGTAAAGCCTGCCCCTTTCCCTCCCACGAATTGGGACAGTCCCACCGCAGGGGAACTATTTCTTCCCTCTGGAAGATCTTAGATCCCTTCCCAGTACTCCCATCATGTGTCTCCAGCCACCCCCTAGTACTCCCATCATGTGCCACCAGACCCCCCTCCAGTACTGCCATCATGTGCCACCAGCCCCCCTGTACTCCTATCATGTCTCCAGATGGAAGGAAGCACCTCTCTGGCTTGGCGCCCTCTTCCGCACTTACCCTGCTAACCAGGTTTCGCCGGCCCTGTTCCTGGTGGAGAGGAACAGTGATCTGACACTACAGATCTGTCTGCTTGACCATCAGCAAGTATTTCTGTCCTGCAGCTAGAGAGACCGGATGTGATATAGGCTATACCCATGGTCTCTCTAGTTCCCTACAGTGGGAGAGGGGGCATGATGTCATTTAGGGAGATTTTGGTGCAGTGCTGTAGAATACTTATTTTATATTTCGTACTATATGAATGTATTAGTATACTTGTATTTTTTCATTCCTTTTCATTTTTACTTAAATTCCAGTATTATTCAGTTGCCGTTATAGTGCAAAATTGGGAAGTAGAGGAGCGGAGGGTTAATTTATTTAACACGAGCAGATATAAACTCCTGGGGTGTGGGTGATGGGAGATGTCACTCACCCTTTTGTTGTTTTCTCCCATTGGTCCATTTTCCAGAGGGGGTGGATGAGTGGTCTGGTGAGGCTGTGTACGTGACTGCCTCACTTTTCTTCTGGATTTGCTTGCCCTCCCGGCCCCCTTTTCTGAAGTATGGTTAAGGCTGTTATCTGGTGTGTCATGGGAGGAAAGCAGTTGTTGTGCATGGTGAGGTGGTGCGCAGGTACATCTGGTGGTGTGAGAGGAAGTTTTGCAGAGGGCAACTCACACGATCAGTTGGGAATAAGGATGAATGCCTCAGGCCGTAGAACCGTCCGTACGGGCGGTCTCACGTAGCACTCGGAAAAAGAGTGTTGTGCCTTGGGCTAGCTGGGTGTGCCTGGTGTTTGAATTGTGTGTTGGTTCAGGTTATCTATCTATTTAAAGTGTTATGCATATTTCTGTTTTAAATGGTCATTCGTTCAATTTCTTATTATCAATTCGATACTTTAAAGAATGACACTATTATTATTACTGCTTTCATTGGCCCCCATCAAAGACTAAATTTTAGTTCCCACAAATCGGTGTTTGTGTCTTTATTTTTAAGTAAGTTTAGGTGAGGATGACATCTCCTATCACACTCATCACACATGGGACCTTTATTGGATAGTACAGATGTACAATTTAATTTTATTTATAGTAATATAATGTAATGAATTAAATTGTAAATTAATTTGATTTTTAAACCTAAAACAATTTTTTTAGGAGCACCAGCTTAAGTTTTGCAGATCTGGCTCTGCCAAGTGCACGTGATATAGAAGAAGACTTGGTGACACTCAGTCTACTAAAGGGGATGATTAATTCACTTTTTTTCTATTGTATAAACCAGTGCCCTGGAGGTAAATAACATATGCTGTAATGTTAACACATTCTATGAAATAAGTTTCCCAGTCCTAATGTGTGGTGGACAGGTTGAAATGTTTATTTGAATAATGAGCACTAGAGCTCTGTAAAGCCCCATGGGAGGAGCTGTTGTGTCTGGCATGCCAAGCAGTTCTATAGACTCTATCCTTTATCCAGATGCATACTCTAGAGCTTCAGACGTATTTTTCGCAAGGCTCAGTTGAGGATTCGCACAGTAACCATGGTGTAGTGTCTGCAGTGTAGAGAATGACACAGAACCAGCTGTCTCCTTTGTGTGTGTGTATGTGCAATTATGAGGGGGAGGGAGGGGATTTCCAAGTCACCAAGTATTCCCTGGACTGAACCATGTGCAAGTACAAATACAAATGTTAACTTTTACTCATATAAGGGCAAGATCCAGACCTAAGACCGTTTTACTTAAGCATGCAGCATGTGTAAATTGGCTGTGATTATTAAGTCCGGATCAGGCCCATAGACCATAAATACTATAAGTACCTAGACAATACTTACACATGAAATATGTGTCTGTGCGCAGGGATACACACAGACACATCCCTTGGACCACAATAATGTGTAGTGTTTCCCAATCTCGGTCCTCAGGGTTCCCTAAAAGTCCATGTTTTTCATGCCTTCTAACAGAATCACAAGAGATATAATGAGTGTCTCCTATGGTTCGTTTAAAATGTGTCCATTCAACTACATTTATAAATTAAACTTATATAAACAAATGCGTTTTTGTTACATAAAACTTGATTTCACAAAAGAGGAAGGAATAAAAAGGCTCAAAACAGAAGCATGCGCACAATAGAAAATACGCTCCGTAATGTAGCGTAAATGTGAACGTATGGTCCATTCACGTATTTGTTGGTAAAATCCATACGTGTGGGCGTGCCAATTTTACGTGAGTAAAAAATACGTCTGAAATATGCTATGTAGGCTTGCAATCCGAGTAAACGTTCTGGATCTATCCCAATGTTACAATATAATTTAATAGACTATAAATATGCAAAATACACTCCCATCATTCTGCTTCATATATCTATTATAGTGTTCTATATTTGCCTCATAATAAAGCTATTTTTCACCCTTTAATTATCCCCATAACAGGACTCTATATTATATAAAATGTAATCATAAACATAGAGGCCTATTATGGGGTAAATAAAGGATTTTAATATCTGTCTTATTTTAAATATGTCCCATAATAAATCTCTTTGTTATTCTTTATTTGTGCTGAAATATCCCATAATAGGGCTCTTTATTCCTCTTCTAATAAGGTTTTATATCATACAGAGCCTTATAACAGGGTTTATATAAAGGCCATTTTTGGGGAATCATGTGAATACAATTTGGGTTGTGTATACACTACATAAAATTTCACAAGATGCAATTAATGTTTTTGCCAGCGAGAGTCCTAATGATCATGCCGATTAATGTGTACACACTGACAGGATTTATCAGCATATCTGTGATTTTCGTTTCTCTGTACCATCTATTTTTCTGACCCTTCTACCTTCTATCATTAAAATTAGGAAGGTTAAAAAAATAAATGAAACTATGCGCTGTGCTTTGATATAACATGATTGTGGGAGCATACACACTAGTACAATATTGTTTCAAACACTTGTTTATAGTGTGATCGGTGCATTAAGTGTGCTAAAACACTTTCATTTTGTGTAACTAACATAAAGATTTATTCGCGGAGCGTATTTTCGTGCACGCAAGTTCGCTACACTCCCCTCGGCACACCCCTTGCACGGACGTATTTTGTTAAGATACGCTGCCCAAACCCTACCTTAACTTTTTCACACGTAACTGCGTACGTCCGCGAGCGGACGTATAGACTACGTGAACGTACGCAGCTTAGCACGCCCATACTGTACACTTTAAATACCACCCCCCGCCTCCTTCACGTATTGCAGACGTATTTTGGACGAACGTAAATTTGGCACGCGCACACGTAAGTATTTACGTGAGACATATGTGATTCACCCATACATTCAAAATTACGCTACGTGAATGTGCGTATTTTCTATGGTGCGCATGCGCAGTGCGTTCAAATCTGCGAATTTACGTCTCCGCCACGCGCAAAATCGCGGGGAAGCATAGTTCTGGATCAGGCCCAATAAGAGATTATTAGAGGGCATATATGCAGAGGCGGAACTAGCGAGTCATGGGCCCAGGTGCAAAAATATGCTTTGG
>WWET01002864.1:108417-122165 GCA_011038615.1 Limnodynastes dumerilii | reverse complement strand
TTCTCACCATTGCTATATATGCCCTCTATGTTGCTGACAATGCATACATGTAACTGATCCAACAACACTGGTGCATCAACTGTCATGCCCAATACAATGGATCCTTATCGGTCCCAGGCCCATGTGGCCCCTAATCTGGTCCTGTGTGCACAGACATTGCTCACTGCAAAGAATGACTGCACTTACTCCTATGGAAAGGAGGGGTGGGAGTCGCTACTGCAAAATGGGTCTTTTAGAAGGAGAGACAGCCGAAAGCTAATTTTTAACCCATTCATTTTCCCCATTGCAGACTCGCTGCTCCGACCAGAGAGCTGAGTAACACTCTATGGGGAGTTTTAGGGTTAGTCAGCAGAGAAGGAGGGTTAGGGTTAGGGTAATGGAAGATGAAGGTTAGGGTTATGGTAATGGAAGGGCAGTCTTAGGGTCAGACTGCGGGTAGCGGTGTCTTAGGGTTAGCCTGGCTGCAGGGAAGTGAGTCTTAGATGTATGGATTAAGTAATGGTGCAGCAGATAAACATGGGGAGTTGGGTAAGGTGTGGTAAGCAGCTTTGGAGAAAAAGAGAGAAAGGGTATATTTTGTTTTTATCAGGAGTCAAAGGCTGAAGGTTAATAGTCTGATGTAATGGAAGGATATGTTGTGCTATAATGAATGGTGCAGGATATAATAACTGGAGATCTGGAATACAGTATAGGTATAAAAGGTAATGGAGACTGGTGGAATAAGCATGACTGGTTTAAGTGGAGTACAGGTTGGTACATTAGGGGTCCTGAATCAGAAGGGAATGTAATTTGATTAGTTTATGTAGGTATAATGGAGGTGGTGAACACCAGTGCTATGGGAGAGTTCATGGTGGTGTAGCGAGGGTTGTGGGCTGGAATAATAAGGGAGCTAAGGCTGGCGTAACGAGGAAATTAATTCAATGGTGCTGTTTCATTACCATAGTTACCTAGCTGCAAGTTAGAGTTGATTTAAAGTTAAGATGACTGCAAAACTAATTCATTAAAATTACAATAAAGATGATTCCTAGCTGCACTAGCACCTATTTTTTAGGCATAAGCAAAATGACGCAAAGTATCTGATCCGCCTGCATTTGCTTCCGTGATAGTGGAACGAGGTGCTCCACTATATTTAAAAGAGAAAGTGGGTGGTTTAATGCTGCTGTGAGCACAATAGAAGCCTGGTTTCCCTGTACTATCTCCTAAAAGATTTTCCATAATGAAATGCCCCTATTCTTGGTTATACCTAGTCCTATACACACCTTACAAATATCAAACATTAAACGGTTAAATTTAAGAAAAAATTATGTTTTAAAGCACCTTCCGCATACACTAAACTACTCAGACTATTTTGCTCAGGCAAAAAAAAAAATGCTGATTTTTATTTAATCATATTTATGGAGTTTTAATTTGCTTAAAAATTTTTAAAGCTGATGTCTACATTTTTTTAAATTAAAATTAAAGAATACATAAATAACAGCAATTTAAATGAATTTAAGGTCCAATGTTGACTACTTTTAAAGACTCAAGGGAAGAAAGGTTTATGTTGCCCATAACAATCAGTGATATGATTACTTTTTTCTTCTATGAAGCACTAGAAAATTTGTCTTTGAATTTAATTGATTGGTTGCTAAAGAAAATTGGGGCTGATTCAGAGTTGCACTTACACCTTTTTTTAGGTGCAAGTGTAGACCTAGAGATGAAGGCTGAGCCCTGTGTTTTGGTTTTGGTTCTAAATTTTTCGTCGTTATTTTATTTATAATTGATAAAAAATGCTAAAGTCAAGTAATTTTTATGTCTTTTTGCTCCTAATGCATTATTAATATGAATAACATTAATTTCCAGTCATTCCTAGTCAAATTGGACCACCTCACAGCTCACAAGATTGAGGTTGGTTGGTACATGCCATATATTGTCTAGTATCCCACTCTCAACTTTGTGACATTTGTCAAATGTATTCTCATGTATTGCTATTGTTATATAACATATGAAAGGACAAAATCTATGGTCTCTTCCACAATATATAAATTCTATATTTGTAAAATGTTTTTTAAAAAACAATTGTATAAATAAAGAGGAAGAAGCGTGAACAGGACTTGCTGCAAGGTGAGGAATATAGAAGCTGCTATTAACCAGTATATTCCTAGTACATTTTAGCAGATTAGGGCCAGATTTACTAAGATGCGGGTTTGGAAAAGTGGAGGTGTTGTCCATAGCAACCAATCAAATTTTCACTGACATTCTCTATTATGTTAAAAGAAAGTGAGAGAATTTGATTGCTACAGGCAACATCTCCACTTTTCCAAACCTGCAGCTTAGTAAATCTGGCCCTAAGGGATAATTAGCACTTGTATGAGAGGCAGAAGAGTGGCTGCAACCTTGTCACCCTATTGGCTGATCACCTTTGCCTATGTGCACAGTACACTACTGTCTGTGTGATACTGATGGACACATGGACCCCTCACACTGTCACGTCATGTAAAACGTTTGAGGAAACTTGCTCCCTTGTTATGGTATGTGAACTGTGGTGGGATTTCTCTTCTATGTCTGTCTAGCCAACAAGCCAATAAAGCAACACCCCTTTTTATGGCACACATAAAGCCATGCCTCCTTTTCAAGATAATATTTTTTTTCTCTTTTTTTTTAATATATAATAATTTTGGGGGTGTTTCTGTGCTACCAGAATCCCCCATGGGTGGCCTTCTGGTTCACTGACAGTATAGCTGTGATTTTTCTTACCTTGTGTGTAGCTCCAGCAATGGAATGTGAGGACTCTTTCTTTAGCGGGGCTGCAGGGGAGCTGATAATAGGGTAGATTAGATTAAAGGTGAGTGCAGGAGGATGGTTGCCCTATAGCAACTGCACCCCTAGCACCCACTATAGTTGCACCCCTGATATCACTGATCCCAGGCATTATGTATAGTTTTTCCACTCGGCTCAATATAGTTGTAGTTCTTTAACAAAAACGGTCTCCACAAGCCTGCCTGTATGTTCAGCCCTCCGTGATTGGCTGATCACAGTCATATGATTCTTCCTGTCAGAGGCAGGATGCAGGAAATACAAGGCTTGAAAGATGATGTTTTGCCTTGATTACAGATCAGAACTTGGTGGGAGGAACCGAGGCATGGCTCGGTTCGATTCGGAACCCCAAACTTCGAATGTGTTGGATTTCATGGAATCCGAACCGCTCATCTCTATGTAGACCTGAGCAATACCATGTTGAGCTGCTAGGGGAGGACAAATTTAAACTGTGAAAACAGAATTAGAATAGAGACGTGACATTTCTTAGTTCAAATCTTTTATAGATTAAACATAAAACTATGCATTATTTGACTTCTATATGCAAAACTTAAGAATTTTTCCTGTATTCAAAAGATTTAAAATGAAATAGCACCCCTCGCTTTGAAAAATGGTTTAGCCGAGCTGTACATTTTCACCTTTGCCCTTAAGCCCCATACACACTACAGTTTTTTTAAATGATAATCGTTCAAAACACTCGTGAAAGGAGTGTTTTGAACGATATCGTGCAAGTGTGTACGCTGCAACGATCATGCCTGATCGTTGTAAAGTACACAAAATCATTTGTTCGCATCTTTTAAAAAGTTTAATATAAACGATCAAGCCATTCAGTACTGAAGGCTCAACAGAAAATTGTTTGTAGTGTGTATGCAGCCTGATTGCCAATAAAAATGTTCTGTAATGTCGTCCATCGTTTAAAAAACTGTAGTGTGTATGGGGCTTTACTCCTAAACTCTGAATCAGCCCCAATAGCTCTTTTTTCTGTGCACCAGAAAGGGATAAGCAGAAGTAAGTGTCCTACAAACTAGAGCTGACTGTGTCTTTTCCCTAAATCCAGACAAATCCAAATCCCAAAGCAAAGCTCATGCACGGAATTTAAAAGCATTACCTTAAATGTTACTCACCCGCCCCACGTAAAATGGACACTGGGGCTGATCCTAAGGAACGTCCGACAGGGGAATTACGTACAGCTTATATGTAATTCCCCTATATTCAAGGTTGTGCGTAACCTTCTTACAACGCCATAACGGCCGGCATACATAACGTAAGTTACGTACACTGGCCCTTACGAAAAGGGGGCTTTCCACCCCTCGCCATGAAGGCAAAGATAGACATGCTAATGAGGGGAAGGGGCGGGGGAAGCCCCGTTACAATCAGGTATGCGGCCGTAAGCACTCCCCGCTACAACGCCCGCTCCCTGCACTTTCTGTAATTACCTCGTGCGTCCATAAGACACCTGTAGGTCAGGATCCGGCCCACTAAATATAATTGCCGACCTGATGTTGGAGCCAGCCCTATAGGCTCCAATTATATAAATGCAGGTTTGGAAATAAAATACAAGCTCCAATTATGCAAACCCTATCCCGTAGCTGGAGCTGAGCCTAAAGGGCTTCAGATCTGGTACTGAAACTAACTCAGGTCTTGTCGTGTTGGAAATAACCCTACAGGCTGCTATTAAATCCAATTAAGACATAATCAGTTTGCTTCTTTGTTATAGTTCATGGCTAAAAGTGTAAAAAAACAAACGGAACAAAAAAGCAGTTATAAACCCAGTTCCATATAACCGAATTCATAGCTTTATAATCATATGATATGTCTAAAATTGAAACAATTAAATATTTCTCAACTGAGTATCATAAGTCTATTTTTTTTTTACCACCAAAGTGCATAAAGCAGTGACTTGTAATGTGTTTTCCAGGATAAGTAATTATCATTTAACTCATCAAGTGTAGTTACTTTGTTCAATTTCTTGACTTTCCTGAGTTTCCAATTTGCTGCTAGGTGAGCATTACTAACTTGTTAGTCACTGATAAGAAGAGAAACCAAAGTCATTAAGGATGTGTTGATGATGTTTAAATAACAAACAAATCTCAGCCTAACTGTCAGATCTAACAATAACTGATTGCCTCTGAGAAAAAAGCCTGTTCTGCCCCATTGTCAAAATGCTACATTAACTGGATTACCGCCCTTGACATGTGAGATCAGTTAAGTGCTTTGAAGGACAACTTTTTGCTACAGTGGATATGGGCTAGTGGTGGCTGACCCGCTAACTTGTTGCAGAGGAGTAAAGGCAATGTGCCTGGGGCAACACAGGTGTTACATTTGCCACCAGCTAATGCTTTGGAAGTAATATATACTAGCAATCTTCTTTTCTGCTTGCAAAGGAAAACAAACAAAACCAGTCTACATGGTGTCTAAAACACAGCATTCCGGAAGTCAAGTCTTCCTATTCCATAGACCCAGCCAGAATAAGCAGCCATCCATTAAATGACCTGCCAGAGCCAACTGAAGGTGGGAAAAAAGCTTAACAAATGTATATAATTATATACAGCTAATTGCTGGTCATTGTAGAGCTCTAGAATTAGAGAGTTGTACAGATACAATCTGTTGAGCTGTTAGCTGAAGAACCATACTAATTACTTACTTACATACACTTACACAGCAGTTCAGTACATGAACCTTCTGCAAATATTACACTTCATGGGGTTTCCGTAGAGTTGGACACATATGTTCTGTGGGACTATGCAGGGAACACTTTTCTGTGGTTTTGGGCAACAACATCAAGAATGGTATATGTGACAGTGAAACTCCTAGGGCCAGATTTACTAAGCTGCGTTTTTAGAAAAAAACAAGGTGTTGCACATAGCAACCAATCACATTCTAGATCTCATTTAACTATTGCATACTAGAGAATGTCAGCTAGAATCTGATTGGTTGCTATGGACAACATCTCCACTTTTCCTAACCCGCAGCTTAGTAAATATGGCCCCTAGAGCTTAATGACTTTTGTAGCATTTCCATACTGAGAATAAATACTTGTGTGTTTCTATAATTGTTGAACTACAATGGGGAACATCTGGAATGCAGGGATGGAAGTAAACAATGGACCACATCCTGAGATCTGATCGCAGTATCAGCAGGATCCTTTTTGTATCCACACATCTGTGTGAGCACTTGGGAAACCACTGCCATCACTCATACAGACTTCCGATAGCCCTACCTATACTGTAAAATGGAATAGAAAACCCCGCCCACTTGCAAATGCAGCCGCCTTTACCCCCCTCAGAAGCTGTTGGAAGTGGCTTAAATTGAAAGTCTGGATTAAGTGGTTTTATGCTCTGACGCATGTGCATGTGTGGACACAAGCGGACATTGGGCTGGATCCAGACTTAAGTAAGTGTTTGAAATTAGTTACTCCTGGGCTAAACCATGTTGATTGCAGGGGGAGTCAAGTTAATTGTATTCTTTGCATGCAGGGATATATCTTTGAATTGCTTACTGCACACAGATGCTGACCAGCTTTACTATCACACTGTTATTTAGACTTGGGATAGGAAACATCACCTCTCAACTCTAATACTGTTTGCAACAGATGAAATATGACTCCCCTGCAATTAATGGTTTAGCCCAGGAGTAACTAATTTCAAACAGTACTTAAGTCTGGATCCAGCCCATTATCATTGAAGCACTTAGAAATAGCCCACTTTTTGGAAGCCTGGACCAGCCCCAATGCCAGGGTTGCCGACTCCCGAAATTTGGGCAGTTCTCCCGGTATCCCGGGAGAGTCGGCAAAGCTTCCGCAAGCCCCACCAGCATTTAATCACTCCTGTGTAATCCCTAGCGTTACTAGGGATGTGCGGGTCTTGATGATGTCATCAAGCCCCGTCCATCCCCTGAAACACTAGAGATGACAGGAGTGATTGACAGAAGGTGGGGCTTAATGACGCAATTTACATAAAATGCATCATTAAGCCCCGCCACCTTACAGGAATCTATGGTTTCCTTCTGGGTTCTCCCAGAGGGAAGCTTTGAAAAATCGACAACCCTGCCCAATGCTGAGCCCCAGAGCAAAGTGTCAGCAGACGATTGGATGGGAGGGGAGACAGCCGTCAGCATATGGCACTTTTTATAGACAGTACTCAGTTGTGAGTGTTGCTTATAAATAACTTGCAAGTCACTGACAGCTTAGCTATGACCTCTAATGGCTTCAACCCCCTCCCATTTCCCCTCTTGCAAGCAGAGGACAGTGCTAAGCTTTCAGTAGTTGGCAAGTTATTTATAAACAACTGTCTGAGTGCTCAGATATGTCTATAAATCGTCTACAAGATGTTGACAGCTTAGCGAGGGGTTCAGTGTGTGTGGCTGCATTGGGCCCCCTCTCCCTTGGGCCCCATAGCAGTTGTACCAAATGCACCCATAGTAGTTATGTCACTGGTCTGGTGCATACATATGTGACTTCATGTTATAACATCAGTAAATACACATCTATATCATATGCATATTATTGCACCAGTCTTCCAGTGCTAGTAAGAGCTGTGCCTCCTAAATATGTTTCTGCTGATGCATCGACATCTAATGTTGCTAAATTTATATTTTTAGAACATTTTATGCTGCGATGTCCATTGCCTCCTTCTTCAGCGACTGAACACTTTCTATTGCAAAATATCAGTAGCTTATACTTTTGTGGGCTTTATGTATTAAACTTAAATCACAGTAAGAGATGACCATTGCAGTGTGCATAAAGCATTTGAAACAATCTGCATTGATTGCATATATATAATACCTTAAATACTTTTTGGAATTTTCTATGGGAAAATGCAGCTATTTTTTGGGCCATTTCTTGAATCTTAAGAGGATTATTCTGAAGAAGAATAGCCAGATCCAGAGCTACGTCCGCTAGAATATTTACGCTAGCCGGAGACGTAAAAACGCTGCTTTGTATGTACTGCACATGCACGCGGCAGATGTTGCGACCCATAACTCTGAACGTACGTACCAGCCTAGTATCAACAGCGTAATTACGGACTAAGGGGCGTGCCAGCCATACGACACCCGTAATTACGCTTCGGAAGCGGATGAGCCATTAAATCATACAGTATGGTCGTGCTTAGGTGCGTAAGTAGGTGCAGCCATTACAGCCGACAGTTGTTACGCTTTGAAAAGTTAAGGTAGGGTTTGGAAAGCGTAATACGGCAAAAGTACGTACGACCGAGGAAAAGTGCCTACGCTACGCGTTGTAAAGGGAACTTAAGTCTGGATCCGACCCCGTGAGATCAATCTGGCACATCCCCTACTTAAATTTTCATTTGAATTTCTAGGCAAGCATTTGATCACCTATAAATGATTGTGTGCTGTAAAGGATGAAATGGTAATGCACAATAAAAGCAAATCACTTCAAGCAAAGCCATGCTTAAGATTAGCTTATAAGGACTGCCCTGGTAATTAATTACGATCATTATTATTTTCCACAAATACTATTGCACCTCTGAGCTTCATGCATACCTTAAATAAATCCCAGAGAAACGTATGTGTCACAATTGGACTTTTTACTGTTTAATTACATTGGTAAATTTGCACCTCTAAATATACTTTTCAGTGTAATTTTCACCTGGTAAAAGTGCAAAAATAAATGCATGATACCATACAACCACATTTGCACAGATCCAAATTTTAGCATATTTCTAAATGGTCTTTATGAAGCTAATTCACACTGTGATTAAGATAGTTGGTTAGGAAGTTTTAGAAACAACTGTCTACAAATTGTGATATGTGTGTGGGCATAATATGTTTATTACCAATCTGCATCATACAAGGAGCTATCAGCCATCACAGTACATTTATAATCTGCTCCTATTATAATGACTGTAAGCACTAAAATTAATTGAGGTGTTCAAAAATAGAGCACGATGAATGTTTAACACATGCCACATTGCAAACATGCTTTGTCTTGTAAGATGTGTTTTTTAAAATATATTTTTGAATATGAAATACTTGAATAAATGAATCAAACTGTATCAATTATAATTTTTTTCCTTTTCTCACAAGAATCATAAAGCACCCTATATATAATAATGTTATTTATATTTACAGTTTTTGGATAAAATACATTGAATACTCAACTACGAGTGTGGGTCCCCGTTGCGAACGGCCCAATTTAGATAGGGCCGTTAACTCTCGGCCAGTTCCGAACTGGCTGAGAGCACTGAACATGGTGCTCTGAAAGATAAGTAACTATTCTATCCCCAAAACATTCCCCAACCTTAACCCTAACTCCCCAACCCTAACCCTAAGTCTCCCCCCCCCCCCACAGCCTAACCCTAAGTCTCTTCCCCCCACTGCAGCCTTACCCTAAGTCCCCAGGGAGGGTTACTCACCTCTCTGATGGTCCACATGCAGTCTCACAGCTCTACCGTCTCTTGTGGGAGATTAACACGCCACTTCCCTCTTACACCGAATCTTAGGGCCGAGAAGGAGAAACTCTTCTAAGAATGACTAGTTAAAGATTTTTTTCTTCCTAGGAATGTGACACAACCTTGGGCAATTTCCTGCACATTTGGTAGGACTGCCCATGATTTCGACCCGTACGTAAATTTCTGAAAAATCGGAGGCGAAGTAGCTGCTATCCCTTTCCACACACACTGGCATTGCATGAAAAGCCACTCCTCCAACACTTAAGCTCTGATCCCAACCCACTGGAGGTTACCTACAATGGGGACCTGCTTCGCTCGAAAAGATCTGTACGTGTCCATGGAAGACATCATCTCCTCTGATAATTACTAAGATTTTATGACAACATGGTTCGTATGAATGGAATTAAGGATACCTCAGTTTATTGTATCTCTGATGCTTCATGAAATTCCTCTGGGCTGTATCACCCTACAACTGCACCCAACTACTCCCTACCCAATTCCATGTGCCAAATTTAACTCAAGGCATACATTCCTCCAATTCCTATTCCTCCTCTCTCTCTATTCTCCCTTCTTACTTTATTCCCTTTTCTATCATTGCCTAAATAAAACTCGAGTGACTAAAACCCATTTTCCACTGATACACTGCCCACCATAAACAATTTGCCTTAGCCCCCTTTGGACGAGTTGACTGGTTGTATCATTAGTATGGATTGTTGTATCTTTTCTTTTCTTGTATCTCTTCTTGTATTCATGTGATCGCTAACAATGTTCCTATTCATAAGACTCTCTGGTGAATGTATTGTAGCTTTGCTTGTAACGAAATAAAGAATAGATTTATAAGAAACAGAATGTCAAGTTAAAAAGTGCTTTCAATACGTAAAATAATGTCAAAATCAAAGATCATGTAACAAAACTAGCTTGTTCACTAAGACACTGGCAAAAGCAAAATGCTAGCAGTATTTTAACGTGCCCTGGTACATTTTAGGACAGTTATAGTGTTTAGCAGTGGAAATGTTTCATTTACAAACTGTTTTATTAGAACTCAGAATCATGATGCATCTGGTTTGACAGGATTAGTGGGAATAGAAATGTATAATTGTTTTATTACACTTGGCACCCAAAAGGAAGCTAAAAGCAGTAATTATCATTAACTGTGAAATCTTCTTGTTGTAGGGTTGTTCCTGTCTTAAAAATGGGATTATTAAGTGCAGGGCACAACAAAGATGTATCAGGCTATGATACTGACATAAATTGTTTCTATCAACACAAAGAGTGTTATTTACAAATAAAGACAAAATGTGCTAATCAGAAATTTGCTTTTAGTTTTTCTGGGCACGCACTACAGCCTGTTCAAGTAATTATCATGCCGCTCAAATGATAAACAAGCAATATCGTATTAGTGTGTACGCTCTCACGATGTTATATCGGTAAGAAGTACAAATATTCACTGTTAGCTGCTACATACCGTATTTCCCCATGCATAACACGCTCCGTTTTTGGAGCTTAAATTTAAAAATAATAATTTTTTTAATGTATTTTTTAACTATTATTTTTAACATTATTTAATAAAAAATTGGGTGCATCTTATACAAGGGATCAGGGGATGTAACACTGAACTTACCTTTTCTGTCCCTCCGGCAGTTTCAAGCTCTCTCCCATGCAGCTGTGACTCAGACTCTCTCCCTCGCGGTGTGCGCTGTACAATGACGTTGATGTGACCTAAGGTCACGCAACGTCTATGTGCAGCGCGCAACGTGAGGGAGACAGTCTGAGTCACAGCTGCGGAGGAGAGAGCTTGAAACTGCTGGAGAGACCGCCGGAGGGACAGAAAAGGTAAGTTCAGTGTTACATCCCCTGTATAAGACGCACCTGATTTTTAGACCTATTTTTTGTGTAAAAAAAAGGTGCGTCTTATACATGGGGAAATACGGTATATATCAGCGCTTTACATTATAATCCTGTAGGTATCAGCCAAAGAAGAGAAAGATCTTCAGTTCTAGTAAATATGACAGTTAAAGGGTTGAGATTTATTTTGAATAATAAAGGCTGAAAATACAGCTTTTATCATATGTTATGAGTATGTACATTTCTTATAAAAGTTTAAGTACATAACTACAAAAAAAACATTTAATGAGTACTCTTTTCATCATAATCTAAAAATGTATTTATAAAATTAAAATTGTGCAGAAACCCTTTTTAAAATGTAGATTTCACCCATGTGTATTATGTACTTGCAGTCCAAGTTGGTGGTGGCATTTGGTCACAGCTTACTGAGTGCAGGCTAGGCATTGAAATGAAGACACTTATAAACTGATTTGTATATATTTTTTTATTTATGGAACATGATTAAATAAGTGAGATTCAGGATATGATCACAGATTATAGTGCATAGGTGTTAGAATATATTATGGGGGTGTTATTTCACATAGTAATGTCCCTAGTGGATATGATCATGACAAAAGTATAGCACCAGATCATTTGATCATGCTACAAAATATGGTGCCCTCAGGCCTCCCTCTGTTCCTTGACACATCTATCATGTGCTTGGATCGGACAAGTCACCGAGGCCAGGCAACAGAAATCTTGGCCAGTGTCCTCCGCTGTATGGGTGCCACCATCTTGGATTTGCACAGATGATCAGTGCCAGCAAACCGGATGCAAGTTCAGCAAACCACATGATTCCAGCTTTCAATCAGGCACCATGGGGTACTATTTAAACCCAGAGCACTGCATCCACAGTGCCAGAACAACTTAGTCTTCAAGGTGCCTGGTGCTTTATTCAAGTCAAGCCTATGCATTGTTTCAGCATATATCAAAATATAAAGATAGATTTAGAGAGAAGATAAGAGTGTATTTAAGCTTATGCTCTTTATGTGACCATGAATAAAATGTCACTATCACCTCTCATTTTTAATCAGTCCATATTTCTCTTGGTAATTAGATACAATTAGGTATAATATGAGGTAGCACCAATTAATGAACAGCTATAATTATGTTCATTAAAATTATAACCATGTGATTTTCTTGCATAGGATAATATATTACTCTGGCAGCTGTTTTAATTCATAATTGACTTGAATTACTAATATGTTTCTTGTATTTGATAAAAAAAAGACTATGGGCCGTATTCAGACTTCCGTTTTTCACTAAAGTTCTGTGAGTATTTTTAGGATCAGATCGATTTTAATTCAACTGCGCATGCGTAGTAACTTTTATACGCTGTCAACGTAGTGGACAAGGTCGGAAAGGCCTAAGGGACGGACTTGTGAATCGGGCGGGGAATAATCCGACCCTAAGTGCGGCGGAAATATACGCACCTAAGGATTGGCATAGAAATGGGCGGGGGGAGGCATTGAGATAAGGGAAAGTGGGCGCGCTTACAGATTTAGGGCCGCAAATATCCGCAACTAAGATACATAAGGCCGGAAGGGAGTCCGGCCAGATGGGGCAAGTCAATGCAGGTCTAACTTTAGGTCCGGCCGGAGAAAGCGAGGGGAGTGACTGTTTTTTTTGGTGGGTGTAACCTGCTCCGACCTGATCCTTAGCTGCGTATATTTGTGGCCCGATCGCTGACGGAAGTCTGAATATGGCCCTATAGGGCTGTACTGCTACAACATAAAAGTCCAGGGGCTATATTTACTAAACTGAGGAAAAAGAAAATGGAGATGTTGTCGATTGCAACCAATCAGATTCTAGCTCTCACTTTCATAGTACATATTTGAGAATGTCAGCTAGAATCTGATTGGTTGCTATGGGCAACATCTCCACTTTTCTTTTTCCACAGTTTAGCAAATCTTGCCCCAGATCACTTTTTATTAAGTTCAGTACAAAGATCTCTAAATGTAAAATACATTATCTTTCCAGTAAAGGCCAATCAAGAATAACTAGTAGGCTCTTGCAGCTGGCAAACTCGCTGGCTGTAGAAACTTCGGTCATTAGTGTTTGCTACCTCCACCTCCTGGGTGAAGTTTTCCCATTTGTGTGACTACCAAAAGGCATAGCAGTATATAGTCATAAAAGTCCTGTATCTCTTGCAGACTGCAGAGCTTTCATTACTGTATTACCGCTGTACTTTAAAGCTATTATGGAGTCAGATAGATGAGGAAGCTACATCCAAAAGGTGGAAGTACAGCTTCGATAATGGAAAATACCACACACACTACTTAATATTGGGAGCTTGCTGCTGATAGTTTAGAGAGCCAAATGATAAAATTATCGCAGCCTAGTGTTTCTGGAGTAAGTACTAAGGGCCGGATCCAGACCTACCAGTGCCCAAGATCATTATGGCCGTCCTAGTAGCGGGAGTGCACACCTCCCTGCACTCCCCTTAAAAGTAGTAAAATCCAGACACTTACGTGTCCATGGACCGTATTCAGACTTCCGTCGGCGATCGGGCCGCAAATATACGCAACTAAGTGGCAGGTCGGAGCAGGTTACACCCAACAGAAAAAACAGTCACTCCCCTCGCAACCTCCGGCCGGACCTAAACTTCCACCTGCATTGACTTGCCCTATCTGGCCGCACTCACTTCTGGCCTTATGT
>WWET01002864.1:90789-105915 GCA_011038615.1 Limnodynastes dumerilii | reverse complement strand
AGTTTTACTTACCTTACCTGTGTCCTTGTCCTCCGCAGCGCGCTCTCTCTTCCTCCTCATACAGGAAGTTCCTGTATGAGCGTCTGCGTCAGTTACATAGAGCAGCTGAAACCTCCTGTATGAGCCTGCCGGTCTTCATAGCGGGGGGATGACCGGCCTGGCGCCACACCCCCTAGCTTACAAGGGTCTCTGTTGCCTCCCCCTGTCACTAGTCCTGGATGCCCCCTTGATATTTGGGGGTGGGGGGCGAGATGCCCCCTCGCCCCCCGTTCCGATGCCTATTCTTTCATTACATGTTGCAGTCGTTTTTACCCATCTGTAGAAGTTTTTGCAATTGGAAGCATTGTTTTCCCACAGGTAGGGTTTTCCTTTTCCTCCTCCTCCTTTCTGTGTGTGCTATCTACCCTTCTACAGGTTATAATTATCACACAGTAATCAGTAATATTGTGCTAGATTTACCACAAAAGCAATTATATGGTAAAAAGGTGTATAGTGAGATGTAGAGATTTATTAAACTAAATAGTCTGTCTATACACGATTGTAACGGAAACTGAATTTTCACAGGTACTTTGTTAATATAGGGAATAGGAAATAGCGTGATTAAAAAAAGAGCCACTTGCAGTTTGGTTCGTGCAAATGTCAATAGGGCTTCTAGATAGTCTCCAATGCCACCTAAACTGAAAGGTGAAAAGTATTGTGTATGTGTATGGCCGATCCCTTTCATTCAGGTATACCTACCTACTTATTTTCCATATCATTCTGTTCCTTCTATACTGCCACATTCATTCAGCATAAGTATAAAACTTTGGTTGCATGAATCGCAATTTTTCCAGTTCAATCAATTTTTTTTCAACCCAATATACTTAACCGTAATACTTAATTCTTAGGTGTAATAAAACATGAGGGGGTGCATATAAACTGTAGGGTGGTAGAGGAAATGTGAAGAAAATTTACTTCACTAAGGTGGTTGAGGCTAACACAGTAGAATAGTTTAAACAGCCTTGGGATACAGATAATGGGCCGGATCCAGAACTACGTCCGTCTTCCATAGACGGCCGTAATTCAATGAACAATAGCTACTGCGCATGCGTAGTAGCTATTGTACGTAGTCTGCGTATCGTTTTGATACATAGATTGCGTATATGCGGTCTAAAAGACAGCATATACGCAATCTACGTATCTAAACGATGTGTAGTAGCTATTGTACGTAATCTGCGTATCGTTTTGATACATAGATTGCGTATATGCGAGCTAAAAGACCGCATATACGCAATCTACGTATCTAAACGATACGTACAATAGCTACTACGCATGCGCAGTAGCTATTGTTCATTGAATTACGGCTGTCTATGGAAGACGGGCGTAGTTTTGGATCTACCCCAATGTTTTCAACATTTAAACAAAGTCTCCAGAGTGCCTTCATCCCTCTATCTTTCTGCATTAACCGTATGTGAGGAGCACCGGGAGCAATACCCTTATACTGGAGTGCCATTTACAACTGTCTGTACTGGGATAAATATAAGGATATCCTAAATCTCAGTCTATATTGAGGGTAAAATAGGAATTATGGTCAGTTTAGTTTTAAGTAAACAACTGGACAGACTGCATGGGTCATGTGGCTCTTATCTGCCATAACTTTATATGTTTCTAACTGAAAATCCTTATACCTCCAATACTATCGGTGACTCCACCATCTCCTCCTCCACCCAAGCCTGCTGCCTGGGCTTCATCCTTGACTCCTCACTTTCTTTCAACCCCCACATCCATGCCAGACTCATCTTCCTCTCAAAACACACTGCCTCCACCTCCCTTCTCTGTTTATCTCTACACTGGCTTCCTGTCCCTTTCAGAATTCTCTTCAAGCTCCTTCCCACAGCTTGCAAGGTTCTCTCCTCCTCCACCGCTCCCTACCTCTCCACTCTGCTTGTGACCGCCGCCTCAACTCCAACCTGATAGCTACCTCTCACTCCTGCATCCAAGACTTCTCCCGGGCCGCCCCTCAGCACTGGAACAACCTGCCACAACCTATCAGGCGATCCATCTTTAGGCTAGCCTATCCTAACTCCACCTAAGCTTACCTGCCCTCCCCATCTTCCTCCCTTTGTCTTCTGTTTGTTCACCTTCTCCCACTTAGAATGTTAGCTCTTATGAGCAGGTTCCTCCTCCTTTCTGTTATCACCCCACTACCTTGTCCTCATTAATTCCCACCTTTCTCTCTACTGTCCAACTCTCTTCTTACTCATCTGCTCCTACACACATATCATGCATCTTTATCCTCCATACATAGTGTTCTGCTATTTTTGTACTGTATTTTATTTTTGCATTTTACTTTTATTGTATTCCTTATTTATTTGAACCGTACCCCTTTGTTAATTGTATTGTATATGTAACTATTGCCTTTGTACAGTGCTGCAGATACCATGTGGCGCCTTATAAACATTAATAATAATAATAATAATAATAATAATAATCCTTCTATACATGCTATACATGATACATTTTCATTGCAGCCTATGGTATAACCAGTGAGCCTTAAAAACATTAATAGCAATATCCATATAGCCATTTTTAAAACATGAGTCAATCTGTAAAGCCCCATACAGACATTATGAAGAGCTGGCACTTACGTATGGAACATACACCAGAGCACACTGAGAGAAAGGGTAAGGAAAAGAAGATAGAAGAAGTGAATGGCCCATTGTACCAATATATCACATTGCATGTACAGTGTGTCCAATGTGATGCACACATAAGATGCAATATACCTTGTAAACATGGTCAGTTTGTCATATCCAATGGTTTATTGAGAACTTTCATACTATTTATTATATTATTATTATACCCTGGTATGGGGCTTCTGTGAATTATAAGTGTGCTATCCATATAGCAGGGATCTTAACAAATGAGTCAATCTGTAAGCTGTAGGACGAGCTGGTACTCGTGTAAGAAAACATACACCTGTGATAGCCAGAATATATTATTCTGTAATAGTAATTGATATCTCAGAAACAAGTAAAGAAAATGTGAAAAAAATGCGTGGGACATCATATCAATATATATCGCATTGGATGTACACAACCATCATGGTCAGTTTTCAACAGTCTGCCATCAGAAAAGATGGCTCCTGCGACACACCATTTTCTAATAGCGGAACAGCGACAGGTAAACTTACTTAATCCTAACCATCTCCTTTCCAGCATCCTAACACTCCCCTTACTTTAACCCTCCTCTCTCTACAGCCTAACCTTCCCCTAAGCCTAACCATCCTTGTTCCGTTGCCTGACCCTAAACTTAACCCTCCGCTCTCCACAGTCTAACCACTGTCATCTTGCAGCCTAAGCCTAACCATAATGGGTACCTTGTCAAAAATGGGCCATGCGTAATGTAGATTTTTAATTCTAAAATACAGCTAGGAATGGTGCAGCCAAAATTAAACGTCATGGTTTTAAAACACAGGTTCTTCATACTGGCAACTGCATCCCAACCATCATACCCAAATAAAGATAATAATTACTGGAACGTCTGTATGGGGCATTACTCTGCAAAAAGGTGCGTTTGAAACCCTATGAATATTTTCACTAATATACTCATTTTCCAGTGTAGAAAGTAATGTACTAGGTCTGTGATGGGCATTTTCTAGAGAACTTAAAATATATATGAAATGACTAAGAAGGGCTTGTATAAAAGTGAGCGTATTAGCACAAATATGGTATGATCTAAAATGATATAACTACCTGCCATGAAAATAAAGAGATCATTGCAGTTTGTAGTATGTTGTCATACAGCACTGGATTCACAATAATGTGACCTGGGTGGTCACCCTGAGGCCCCAAAACACAGTATGTCCAGAAATTTCTCCTCTCCAGCTGTATAGCATTGATTGACAGTGTTGGCCGTGATACAATGTACATAAAAGAATGTCATTCAATGACATCCATCCTCACAAGGACCAAGAGCTGTAATTACAGACATGTAGGGCCAGATTTACTAAACTGTGGGTTTGGAAAAGTGGAGATGTTACCTATAGCAACCAATCAGAGTCTAGCTGACATTCTCAAGTATGTAATAGGAAAGTGAGAGCTAGAATCTTATTGGTTGCTATAGGCAACATCTCCACTTTTCCAAACCCGCAGCTTAGTAAATCTGGCCTGTAGGCTCATCGAACTTGTAAACTTGAAACATCAGCTTTTGGTCATATAAATACATTGTTATTTTGACATGTTCTTCTCTCTAACAATAAATAAATAGTAACTTATAACTTTGCAAAACAGTCTAACATTTCATTTATTAATTTTTACCTCCCCCCCCAAAAAAAAATCAGATTATTATATGGCTATAATACATGTAATAGTGAAGTAATGATTATCTAATCTGCATTTCTTTCATGTGCTAGCATCTGTCAACATTACATTTTGTCACACTTCTCTTTATGCTCAAAGGCAAAACAGTCACACATATAGAAATATAACATGCTGCTCCATTGGCATATCTATAACGGGTGCAGGATGTGTAATGCACACAGGCCCCTCAAAACAGGGGGCCCCGTGGTGCACACTCTGCACCAAAATCTATGTTTTTACAGTAAGTATGCATATGAGCCAGTCGGCTCATATGCTTTTCATTTTCTTTTCTATGTGTGGGGAAGGAATGCCATGGGGGGAGATGTGTCCACAGGGGGTTGAGGCCTTAGGGGATATGGAGGGCCCATGTACAAATACTGCACAAGGGCCCCCTCACTTCTTAAAACGCCCCTGTGCTGCTCTATTTTTTTTACTAATTTATTACTTCTATTATTTAACTATGCGCAATGGTATAGCGTATACCTGCGTTAATTTGCACCTAGAGATATGCTGGCCAGGTGCTTGACTGCTGTCACATTGTGATAGCTGTGCAGGCAAGGGCAGTAACAAGGGAGGGGAGGGTGCGGAACCTTATGGTTCAGAGGGGCCCCAGTGGCCTGAAATTACACTAGGACCGCAGAAGAAGAACTTGAATCCCCCTCTGCAAACGTATGTCAGTTACTGACATCCTATACAGACAGAGACCTTCAGGGTTATCAGTGCAGTTGAGTTTCTTAGAAGTTCCAGCATCGCAGAGGCTGAATGGAGAAAAAGGAGGAAGAGGAGTAAAGAGGCAGAAGGAGGAGGTTTGAAAGAGAGGTATGAAAACAGCTGTGACAATAGTGTACTTAATGAGGGGAGTGAGGAAGAGCTGGGGTAAACATAATGTATATAATGAGTGGATGGGGGAGCTGGGGTGATCACAACATGTGAAAAGAACATATATATTTAGATGTACTGGGTATTTTTTAGCTCCTGCCATATGGTGTTCTTATGTGTATGGGAAGAGATGGATATAGAGGAAGCTGAAGGGAAATAGGTGTATAGAGGTAACAGTGGGGAAAGGGAGGTATAGTGGGAACAATTTAGAAGGGATATATGGGGAAGAAGGAGCTCTAAAGAATATAGTGAAGATAGTGGGTGCAGTAAAAAAGGGGGAGGAGTCCATTTTTTAAAGGGGAGGGGTTTAAAGTGATCATTAAATTTATGCCCCAACAGAAAATTCTAGATCTTCCTCTGCAGACAGTCCAGACCTGAATGCAATTGAAAATGTGACCACTTATGCTCTGAAGAGCATATTGTGGGAGATAAGGTGTTGAGGCACATAGTTAATGGCATACTCATTAGATCCAAATGGAAATGCAGACATTGGTATGCACAGTTTACATAAAAACAATTGCACCAGCCACAGGTCATGTCTAAGTTCAAGGGGCTGACACTCCATAGCCCATCTTAGATCATTTTCTTAACATTTCATACTTTAAATGCAAAACAAATGTATGAAATTGCTGCTTGAGCATTTTCTAGTTATACAATAACTACTGTAGTAATTCATTTAAGAAAATACTTTTTTTTATTGCCGAAATATATTCTTGGATGTTGTTTTAGCGCATTTGCATTGTGACATAAGGGCTCACACTAAACAGTACCAGTATTCATTATAGTATACCTTCCTACACAACTTATATGGTCACATAGTTATATTAAGCATGGTTGCTCTGTACCGATACGTTGCATGCCTTACTTGCATTTGACTTTGCAGTTGTGTGCACCTTTGTATAACATGCAGCCTGCCCTTGTTTTGCATTCAGATGTATGGGACACTCGATGCATCAGTCCTTTTGTGTCACTTTTCCAGGTAATGGCTGTACCTGTGCGATGCACTCTGCTGCATTTCCCCGGTTAGTAGTTAGGGTTAGGAATTTGTATTAAGCAGAGCCCCAGGGGCAAAAAAGAAACATGGCTTCTCCAACCTCCAGTTAGTAACCAGTTTAACCTTAAAAACCTTTTTACTGGCGCCCTACTTTGGATTTGTGCTTTGGGCAACCGTCCCTATCGCATACCCCTAGTTACAGCCCTGAGATTAGAGTCAGGATTATTGTTTTCCAAACAAACATGGCATTACAACATTCAATTAGAAAGTTAGCTGTAACGACTGAACACTGCCGGCATTTTAGTGATGTTGGAATTCAGATAATCGGAAAATCTAACCACACCCCTTTCCAGGGTTCAGTTCCACTTCCAACATTAACAGCAATACAAACAGCAAACTCTCCTGTCATTGTATTTATGTCACCTGTGAGTAAATGACCAAGATAAAATGTATTTGTGTTAAAGTCAGTGTCAATATAAAATATTTCTTAGGTGATAATGTTTGACCTGGGTGATTGTGACAGATATAAATAAAGAGAAGCTTGGTTAAATCTGTTTGTTTATCTGTATTCATTTGTTTATGATTCTTACCTTGAACTATATGCCACATGGATAACAACAACACATATTTTATAAAGCTACAATTACCATATAATAGTTTGTCTTGCACTCGGTTTCACAATAAAACATTTGATGGCTTTCTCTACAAAATGCATTTTAATGTGAGATGACAGAATAATATCACCTTCCTTTTCTTCCCTGAATTACATAAAGAGAGGATTATGCAGATGAGCCTTTTTCACAGTCAAGCTTTAATTAACAAGGTGTTACCTTTTACAATATTTGATAACACGACAGATGCCTGCAGATGTACATCACGACAGGAACTGTGCTTAGAATAAGGAAGTGTAGCTCAGGTGTGCTAATTAACCCTCTGCTCCATTTAAATGAGGCCAATCTGTTTGGAGAGAAATTAATTAGTACATTCATTACATTAGATAGAAAAAAATAACAACCAAGGACACAAGCAGTGTTTAGAATCTGATATAGGAAACAAAATATTTGTTTTTATACAAATAGCGCAGAAAGCAAAATACTGCACATGATAAAGGATAATGAGATAAAACAAAGCTGCAGTAAAGGGAAACATTTGTCAGTTAGAAGTTATAATATGCAAGCTACTTTATTTCTATAAAAACCACACATGAGAGTACAACTGGTACAAATACTAGAAGTAAAGGTGGCCACACACTAAGAGGATTGGCCAAGAAGTGGTCAGATAATTTGGGTAAATCAGGTGGTGGAATTTTTTATCTAAAATATAAACAAACAAAGAGTGCGCTCCATGACATAGTATATAAAATTCTTTAATCCACACACTATGAAAATCCAGAGTACATTCAGTGTACCAAAGATAACTCTCAATCCAAGAGTAAGAGAACCAAGCACCATTTGCTGGCTTCCTGAACTCGACTGCTCATCACCGGCTCCTTTCCTTGTGTGCAGGGTAAGAGACTTCTACGTGTTTCATCAACTATGGACTTCATCAGGATGTGTGTTGATTTTATTATTGAATAACATTGGAACAGTTAAACCTGAACTGTGCATCCATATAATAGTGGAGCTGTGTTTGACATTGAACTGAGCGCAGTAATTGTGGTATTTACCTAGGTGGAATTTCTTTGCCTTTTTTTTTGGCATTCCCTACAAATCAGTCCATGCCATACTCATACACTATGCTATAATTGGTCCTGAGCAACCCAATTATCAAATAGTATGTGGCATGGACTGATGTGTCATATTGCAGTGTCAGGTCACTATGCAATGTGCCTGGTGATCAGAACATTATAAGATTTGTCAGAAAATTGCAGTTTGTAGCTGCCTTAAAGATGACTACACACTATGCAATAAAGGGAGTGCTCATTCGCTAAGCTAATTGAACCAATTATAGCGTAGTGTATGGCATGGGCTGATTTGTCAGAATGCTGACAACATGGGCCAAGAAAGCCTCCAACAAATAACTAGGTAATTCAGAGTACCTGAACCATCCCAGCAGGGGGTGGCCTGATAATTTCCAGCCAGGGAAAGGTCCCATTGTCAGCACCATACACCCCTCCTGGTGGGATCGTTAATCCTAGCAGAAGAGAGGGGAGGGGGGCAGAGCTAAAAAAAAATAAAAAATATATATATATATATATACTGCAGATATATTGTATTATGCTGCTCTGACAACTTTGTAGTATACTTCATAGGTGTCAGAACAGCATAATAAATGGATTTGTAGCATCGGCTACTGCAGGGAGAAGTAGAGATAGGGATTAGCATCACTGGCCGCTGACGTATAGGAAGTCTTTCTATTAGCTGATTGGCTCCCTTAAAATATTGGGCGCTATTGCCTGATATAAATCAAACATGTTTAAAAATCCAATAATCCTACCAGAGCATTTCTGGTGCGTTTATTGGACATTTTAAAAATTGATCCTGGCCACTAACTAGAGCGATTTTTGGCCAGATGCACGATAATTGTAGGATCGGGCCGATAATAGCTCCAGTGTATGGCCAGCTTTAGGATCAGAGCAGGGTGGATCGATTATCAGGTAGTGTGTTTGCATTATGCAATGTCCCTGGTGACTGGAGCGTATGCTGTGGATATCATTGGGCATATGGCATTGGGTGTAATGTAGATGTAAATGGTGCAAGTACCTCAAGAATTAAGCTACCTACTTACTATACAAATATTGTTTAGCATGGACAGATTTGTCATAAAACAGACTTCCGACTATTCACTTTTATCTGATAACTCTAAAAGATTCTGAACACTTTGACCAATGCTGGGCAGATCTTTTCAGGATTAATTAGTGAAAAACAGTAAATGGCTGTGATTTTAAAGAAATCTATCTCAATTTCTTTAGACACATTGGCAGATCCTTACAATTGCATTGCATCCTGTTGTAAGATGCAGCATTTTCAGTGAAACCTATTAATAGAAAGAACATCCTGTTGTTTGATATATTTAGCCTTTAAGCTGAATTTTTCACTTTAATGTGTCTCTGAACAGTAAAAAGTAGGTGGTGCACCTACATTACAAATACACTGTAACTGGTGATTTAGAGAAAGCAGGAATTCATTAAACACCCAGAAGAGATGACTACCTTGAACTGTAAACCAGGAACTTCCTTTTGCCACACTGTAAATCTGATGCATTCGGCTGGGCTGTGTCCTGTCTCGTATTTTGCTCCCTCGTAATTTACGACACCAGTGACATGATAATCGTAGCTTGTCATGAAACAACAGATTTCTCCGCGATTTTCTCACAGACTTGATGGGCCTGTTTTGGTGTCCAACACCTGTTTGAGATAATGATGAAGACACGTCCAGACACAGTTCGGCAGTAAAAATAGCTGTGTCATTGAAGCAGTTCCAATTTCATACCACTTTTCTGGCTGATAACATTTGGAAATGATATATAATATTCTACTTTAGCTACTCTTTATAGCTGTATAATTATTTGAGTAAGTATTATAAATAGGACAATGGCCCAGATCCAGAACAACGTCCGCTAGCGTATTTACTGTAGCCGGAGACATAAAATCGCTATTTTGGATATACTGCGCGCGGCAAATGTTACGGCACGTAACTACGGAAAAAGGGGCGTGCCAGTTATACAACACCCGTAATTACGCTTCAGAGGCGGGGTGAGGCATTTAAATCGTACAGTATGGGTGTGCTTAGGTGCGTAAGTACATGCAGCCATTACGGCCAACAGGAGTTACGCTTTGAAAAGTTAAGGTAGGGTTTGGAAATCGCAAAACGGCAAAAGTGCGTACAAGCAAGGGGAGTGCCTAGGGGAGTGCGTAGTACTTGCGATAGTATAAATACGCTGAAACAGAAAGGAAACGTAGGTCTGGATCTACCCCAGTGACAGCATAATTTTAATCAGGGGTCAAAGTTTACATTTTGAAGTAGTGGAAAAATGTTAATGTGTATTTTATCGAATGGATTTTTAATAAATGTACGGTAAAAGCAGAAGGCAGATATGTGGTAATGCCACAATACACAGGCCCACATGAGGAGTTTTCCAAATTTCCAGGCTTGGTTGGTGTCACAAAGGTCCATATAAACACCCAGAAAAAACTATTGGGTAAGACTGACAGTTGAGTATGAAGAGCTGGTTTGTGACTGGGTTTAAAATATTGGGAATATTCAATACATAGATTGAGTTACAGGTACCAATGTTCAGAAAATATATAATATTATGTAAATGACCTGGTAGTATGTTGCAGGTATTATATTGTTAAAGAGTAATATTATTAGAGTTTAGTTAAGTGATGGAATTAACATTTGGATGGGCATAGGATAACGTGTAACAATGGTAGCAGAGTCCTGGTAGTATATAGTTAGAGTTGGAGCTTTCCAAAAGTGGACTATTATAGAGACATACATCTCTATGTACGTCGCCGTGAAGCAGTGGCACCCACTGCTACTACTCCCTGGCAGAATGCAGCTACTGGAATTCTGAGCCAACTGTGATGTCATCACAAGTTATTATAATGAAAGGCTGATGCATAGATAGACAAGAGATAGTTGCAGTCAGTGGGAGCTCAGAAGACAACTAACAGCCTCCTAACACCCAGATCAGAAACTTTGCATGTAAGTATTTTATTTCCTTTTTTTCAGTGTTTTTTGTAACATAAAATTCCCTTCATTTTATACCTTAATCAAGTAGAAAAGAATATTCCGTCTACATTATTATTAAGATAGAGTCAGAGAGATGGGGAAACTCTGGCCAGGGAGTGGAGGTATAGGGTTTGGTAATATTAGAAGGCCACACACTAGGGAGATATTGGTAGCTTGGGTCCACTATATTTTAGATATAAAGATCAAAATATCATCCCAAGCATTTTTTGATAGTTTTATTACCATTAGGGAAGAAAATAGCATGAAATGAGGCACTAAGTGAATTATTAAGCAACCCCTCATGTCATCACATCTATCCTTAATTAACAACTGAAGACTTCTACAACACATAGGAAATATGGGACCTAACTATAGGGACACACCTGGGTCTTATCTCATTACATTGTAAACTACAATCAAGACTCTCTCCCATTAGTTTTCTATGATAATATACATCAGTATACAAGCAAAATGTGTTATTGACAATGAAATAATGAGTCCTATTAGAAAGCAATGGATTGTGTAGTGAGCTGCTACAAGCAGGGCAATCTTAGCCTAATGTTTTTTGTAATAGTATATAGTAGTCTTCAGTTATATACAAGTAAATTATAAACCTGACCATATTATAACAAGACTTTATCCATTGTATTGTAAAATATATGTAGGACAGCCCAACCACAATATTTTTGGGGAAAAAATATTATACATTTGATCAAATCTAAAATCTGTTTATTAAAATATTATAAAAAATGATGAATTCTTCTCATTTTCACCAGATTTTAAGGGTAGACCACGCTGCACAAGACACAGGAAGAGAATGCATAAGATGGGACACTGGCAGAGGCACGACCACAGGAGCGGCTGCAAGGAGAGGAACTACCAAAAGCAGCCATGAGGAGAGGCATGGCCAGGAGCAAACGCAAGGAGAGTCAGGGATGGGAGCAAATGCGAGGTGTCGCACAGCTGGGAGAAATCATGAGGAGAGACATGGCCATGAGCAAATGCAAGGAGAGGGACGACCAGGAGCAAAAGCAAGGAGAGACACGTCTAGGAGTGGCTGTACGGAGAGGCACGGCCAGGTACAAATACAAGGAGAGGCATGGCCAGAATCAAATGTGAGGAGAGCCATGGCCAGGAGCAAATGTGAGGAGAGACACAGCCAGGAGCAAATGTGAGGTGATGCACAGCTGGGAGAAATCATGAGGAGAGACATGGCCATGAGCAAATACAAGGAGAGGGATGACCAGGAGCAAAAGCAAGGAGAGACTCATCTAGGAGTGGCTGAACAGAGAGGCACGGCCAGGAGCAAATACAAGGAGAGGCATGGCCAGAATAAAATATGAGGAGAGGCACAGCCAGGAGCAAACACGAGGAGAGGCATGGCCAGGAGCGGCCATGAGACCAGGCACAACTCTCAGCAGAGAACTGAGAGTCTCCTAAGATCCAGATCAGGAACCGGGCACATAAGTATTTTATTTCCTTTTCTTTAGTACTGCATGTAACACATCATTTCTATAATTAGGAATGCGTTCAGCAATGAAAAGAGACATGGCCAGAAGAAGACGTGAGGAGAGGCTTAGCCAGGTGCAGAGGAGATGCACGGCCAGGTCCGGCTCCGAGGAGAAGCATGGCCAGGACCGGCTGCAAGTAGAGGCACAGCCAGGACCGGATGTGAATAGAGGAACAGCTCTCAGCAGACAACTGAGGGTCTCCTTACATTCAGATCAGGAGTGATGTATGTATTGCAGATTTCTATAATTAGGAATTAGTATGGAAACATGAGGAGAGGCATGGACAAGAGTGGACGCAAGGGAGTATTGTCATAGTAAAATAATGAAAGCTCTGCATCTATTGACAGAAGTGGAGATGAGGAGAGGTTCGGGCAAGAGCAGAGGCAAGAATATCGTCAAGGAGTGAAGGACAATGAGATCATGGTCTGAGAGAGGAAAAGCACCAGCCAGGAGAGCAGGCAAGGAGAGCACAAGCCAGGAGAGGAGGCGAGGAGATTGCCGGATAGGAAAGGGAACGAGGAGAGCACCAGCCTGGAGAGAAGGCAAAGAAAGCACAAGCCAGGAGATGAGGCAAGGAGAGCACCAGCCAAGAGGGGAGGCGAGGAGAACACAAGCCAGGAGAGGAGGCGAGGAGAGCACAAGCCAGGACAGGAGGCGAGGAGAGCACAAGCCAGGAAAGGAAGCGAGGAGAGCACAAGCCAGGACAGGAGGCGAGGAGAGCATTGGCCAGGAAAGGATGCCAGAAGAGCACTGTTAATTACTAAAATATGAGCAATATTTATTAATATTGCTCCTCTGCATATTGTTGTCAAATAAAAAAATATCTGACTATAAACTCTGTGTGATTCATATTTGCCATGAGCTTACCAGACTCAAACACAATTAACTAATGTACAGCTGGGCGATCCATAAAATTACACCAAGGAAATTGATGGCTAAACTGTGGCTAATACAGCTCCAACCACATCATCTGCTTCAACAAAGCCAAAAATTAGCAGCAGCTTCATACTGGTCCATATGGTCAAAACCCTTTTGGTGCCCATAAGGAGTACAAGAAGCAATGCCCTGGATTCAGAACCGGTGCTAGGGTGTTCGGCACCCCCTAGCAAACTTAAAATTTTGCGCCCTTCAGTTTAACAATTTAACATTTATCACCAGTGACTGTCCTAGATTATAGTATCCATGTAAGCGTCATAAAACACAGTCTTGTAACTACTATAAAAGAAAGCAAATCATACTATATCATCACTATACTATACAGACCGCATCCTAGTCTCTGCTATACAATTTCCACTTCATCTTAAAAACTGCCACACAACACAGACTATGGGCCTGATTTACTAAGCTGCGGGAAAGGAAAAGTGGAGATGTTGTCATAGCACAGTTCAAAGCATTGAGGGTCTACTTGAGAAGGAGAAGGGTTATTTATGGAGAACTTTGTTTTTTAGTAACACTAATTTGGGTTAGGGGAGGTGGAAGGTAGAAATTACTGAAAATCCTTTCATTTAAATATGTATTACCAACATTTATCTGGCCTATATAGCCACAGCCTGCCAGTCATCATTAGGAATTTAGGCTTTGTGGCAACCAATGCTGCCTGTTTAATGGTCAGGCACTGTACTGGGGCCTAATATACTCTCTAAAGCCCTTCACCCTAGGAAGCAGCTTCATCAGTCTACTAGCTGGTCAGGCCCTACCAGTGGCATAGGGAGGGTGGTTCTGGTAGAGCGTGAGCTCCAGGCGCAGAGATGTTCAGGTGGCGTCTACGGGAGTCCGGCAGCTGTTAAATCTCTGACAGTCTGCCGGCTCCAGGTGCTCTGATTCACAGCATGAAAGGGAGGGGGGATGATGAAGGAGATAAAGAAATTATAAAGAGAATGGGAGGGGGAGGTGATGATGATAGGGAGATGATGAATGGGGAGGGGGAGAGGGTGAATGGGGAGGGGGAGATGATGAATGAGAAGGAGGAGATGAAGAGATTGGGAAGCCGGAGCTGATGAAAAGGAGGGGGGATGATGAGAATGGAGAGATAATGAATGGAGTGGGGGAGCTGATGAAGTGAATGGGGTGGGGGAGCTGATGAAGAGGGGAGGGAGAGATGAGGAAGGGGATAGAGAAATTATAAACGGCAGGGGGAGATGATGAAGAGGATAGAGAAATTATAAAGGGGAGAGGGAGATGATGAAGAGGAAAGAGAATGTGGAGGGGGGTGATGAGGAGAATGGGAAGATTACAAATGGCCACACCCCTAATACAGCACAAGGGGTGCCGCAACATACCCTTGCTCCGGGCACCATGGCAGCTTGCTACACCTCTGCTCTTGCCATTAACGAGTAACTAACCATGTCATTCTATCATTAAAATAAAACACAGAGGGCTCCAGCAGTCTTCTTTACGCTATGTACGGAAGTTTGCTGAAAATTGGTACTGCGCATGCACTCCTGTGTTTGTCCATAGCTTAGGCTAGCGTATGGAATTTAGCACTACCTCTGAAGAGATCGCTTACATACATTTGCAAATATATGATAAGCCACCAGCTATATATCATACATATATCATGTATTTTTAGATTGACAACTCACTGAACCGCAGAGGTTCCCAAGTCTCCAAAACAGCCACTCTGGAACTGCACCTCCTGCCAGCTACTATCCCAGATTTCAATCACGTAAAATGGTGGTTGCTCAAATCAATTTATAAGTTAATAAAGCAGGTGCTTGAAAGGTATG
>WWET01002864.1:75131-87911 GCA_011038615.1 Limnodynastes dumerilii | reverse complement strand
GCAGTATGTTGTGAGTTTTTCGTTTTCAAATGTGATGTTCATAGGTAGTGTTGTGTGTGACCATTTGCCTGCCTTGGAACTCACCTTGTCTACTTTCTTTTGCTCTGGTCACTGAGTAAAATGTTACATGTTTTGTTCAGTCTTTCCACTGGTTACGCTCTTTAGAAGTATGTAGCAATCTAGCCAATTATCATGCAGTGCATGGCAAGGATCGATTTGTCAGAATACCGACCGGCGCTTGGACAATCCTATTGAGCTCATTGCAGAAAGGTGCTGATTAACAGGCAGCGTGTTCCAATGCACCATGTTCCTGGCATTATTAAAATGGTCACCAGGAGCATTGCTTAATGTGCACCTGACTTAAGTCCCTTAATACAACTTTGACCTTCCCTCTAAAATAGTGGATCTTTGCAAGGAAGAAATGTATACTCTATAAACCACAAATTAGTAACTGAAATTTTGAATACGGTGGCTATTTATACTGAGCAGACATTGGGGGACTATGTTTGGGGGTATGGTTATGTTAGTATTAGGTTAGAACATCCGTTATTCTATAAGTAAGCAATACTCTGGATTCTCTGCATCCATTGGTGGTATTGGTAGACGCCTATCCCAGACACTTTGCTTGCCATGAAAATGTGTATGTTGACCCAGCTGTTAGCTAGAAGTCAGGACACTCACCAATTAGCTGGCAGTTATGGCTGAAGCTCAGCCTCTCATTGTCTTAATTGCTGCTTATATAACTGACAAGCCTTTTCCTAACTTCCAGTTATATTGTTTAAGTCTCCTGTGATTTCCAACTCTCTTGTGATTACTTTACCTTACCTGTTACCTTGCCTGACCTTAACCTGTTCTCTTCCCAGCCTCTACATGTTTTGAGTTACCTTTATTCCTCTCTGCTTAGTTCTTTAGTAACTTAGTTCCATATGTTGGCATTTATGTCGGAAGGGGCTGTGCTTCCTCTCTGCATGCCAAGGTGAGTGACAGGGGGAGTTCACTCCCCTCTCTCGTTCGAACGTGCGCGGGAGAGTGTTTTATTTCTCACTTTTACTTCTGTTTATACAACATGCACTCACCTTGGGTGCAAGAACAACCCTGAACCTTGACTCGCGTTTTTTATGTGAGCCTGATCCCCTACGAAAACCATTTCTTCTGATGACTGATCATGAGCTGATTGGAATCATAGTAGGTTGGACCCCATACTTTATGGCTGACATTGATGATTTATATAACCAAGGTAATTAACAGCCAAGTACACACACAAAGGTAAATCAGACACAAATAGTTGTAAATTACCAACAATTACACAATTTACATGATACCTGTTTAAAGATGATCTTTAGCAAATGTGCTAAAAAATATTCATGGGGATATTGCCCATCACTATTCTAGAACATGTTTAATATGACATGGCTTCTGTTTAGCTTAATACAAGATTAATGACATTTATTGAGAGAATGTTATATAGATAAGTAACCTATGGATTGGTGTTGCAAAGTAAACTGCTGAAGAGTAATCTTTTACCCAAGATTTAGAATCTGAAAAACAGATGTTTCTGTCATTTATGTCACCACCTCTAAAGGGGGAAAAAATGTG
Organism: Limnodynastes dumerilii; assembly: GCA_011038615.1. Lineage (NCBI taxonomy): Eukaryota > Metazoa > Chordata > Amphibia > Anura > Limnodynastidae > Limnodynastes > Limnodynastes dumerilii. The sequence goes on along the minus strand of WWET01002864.1, from coordinate 86,315 downwards.
CTGAAATTATCAGATCGCTCCTTCAGCTCCTGGGTCCATTTCCCAGGTTGTCAGGAATCCTAATACATGAAAAAAATGTTCAAACGAAATAAATTAGGATTTTACATGATTTTCGAGACAACACAGATTTCTGTTTTTTTTTCTTTCTGAAAGCTAAAAGTATGAAAATAATTGCAGTCATTGGCAGAATAGTATCAGAGGTCTGACATTATTTAATCAAGTTATTAAAAAGATAAAAGGGAATTTTGAAGCAGTCTTGATGTATGTTTAATACTATCAAGCAGTTTGCCGTTGGGGATCTAAAACGTATTATCACACTGTCAGCACAGAAAAATGATCTAGAAATAGGTGATTACAGATCAGAAACAGGCGCAGGCAGCAGGGATACGTACACAGGAACAGCGTTTTGACCCCTTGTCACCTTTCAGTACTTATCCCCTATTCATAGCTGAAGGTGTATTTGTAGCATGTTAAAAGCTAGAGGTAACTGCCATTTAACTTGTAATGAAGGATGACTAGTAAAATGATAAGATGTTATTTAACAATAGTCTGATCCTGCAGAACAAGGCTCTGATTGGAGACTTTTTTTTCTAAATTTGTGAGTTGAACTTTTTCCAGTATGCTCATGTTTCTACATGAATTTCACATCATCTGTTAGGTTATGATTTCATATACTGTACAAAATGTGTTTGTCCCAATATCATGCACAAAGAATTGGAAAACACTACTCAGTGTTCTCCCCAGAATAAGTTGCCAGCCGGGTGGTATTATATAGTAGCTGGATGGAATAATACTGGATGGGCTCCAGACATTCGTTCCCACTCCTCGCTGGTGCTGCGCTACTGGGAGCTAAGCTTGTGAAGCATCAGAATCTGCCGGTCTATTTTGTTCAGTTGGTTGTGATCTACTGGTGGAGGCAATGAGACAGGGCCAGTGCTGGGATGTTCAATACCCCCTTGCAAACTATAAATTTGTGCTCTGCTGTTTAACAATTTGACGTTTAACACCAGTAACCAGCCTACGTTACGGTATTCATGTGAGCATTATAAAATGCAGGACACAATCTTGTAACCACAATAAAAGAAAACAAATACTAGTCTCTACTATACAATACAGACAGCTTCCTAGTCTTTGCTGTACAATCCCACTGCATCCAAACAACCGCCATACAATACACATGCATCCTAGACTAGTGCCAAACAATACAGACTAGGGGCCAGGTGCGGGTTTGGAAAAGTAGAGATGTTGCCTATAGCAACCAATCAGATTCTAGCTCTCATTTTCCTATTACATAATAGAGAATGTCAGCTAGAAACTGATTGGTTGCTATGGTCAACATACTATTCCAAACCCGCAGCTTAGTAAATCTAGCCCTAGATCTTAGGGCCAAATATCATACAGACATTGAGCTGTATCCAGACTAAAGAAAGTGCTTGGACTTAGTTACTCCTGGGCTAAACCATTTTTATTGCATGGGGAGTCAAGTTAATTGTATTCTTTGCATGCAGGGATATATCTTTGAATTGCTTACTGCACACAGATACTGACCAGCTTTACTATCACACTGTTATTTAGACTTGGGACAGGAAACATCACCTCTCAACTCTAAGACTGTTTGCAACAGATGAAATTTGATTCCCCTGCAATCAACATGGTTTAGCCCAGGAGTAACTAAGTTCAAGCACTTAAGTCTGGATCCAGTCCATTATCCTAGTGACCCAACCTATCTTTTTAAAACTTCTCATATAATGGCTTTACCTCTCCGTGTGTGATGCTGACGTCACGTCAGCTTAGCTCATGCCAGTGTCACACTGAAGAAAGCAGGTACTGTATGAGTCCCAGCTGACGGTGGTGGTCCTCCGATGGGCTGTACAGACTTTTTGCTGCTTTTGATAAACAATGGTGCAGCAGTACCAGAAAGCCTTTACAGCTCATTGGAGGACAGCAGGGACTGAAATGTCAGGTCTGGCAGGGTGGAAAGCTAAATAGGCAGGTGGAGTACCCGGCTAAAATGCCCTGGGGAGAACACTGACTACTGCATAGGTTTAAAGAGGTTATATCTATATTATTCATATGAGTAACAAGGGGAAGTTTTACCCAACAGAAGAATCAGTAGTAGGTACACATTATAGAGAGCACATTTTTATTTCATGATTACAGTAAAATAAATCTCCATTATATGCAAGGGTTTTAAAAAAAAAGTAGACAGGTAATAAAAGTTAAAAATGTTATTAAAAACTTGGTTATACAATCAACACTGACCACTGTCTGGTTGGTAGTGTACTGGTTGTCTCTATAATAACTATTTGGTATTAGCACTCTTTTTATGCGTTTCCATACTTATTCAGGGTTTTGTCATATCTAAAAGATCAAAGTGGATGGACTTAAAAAATTACGGTTTTGTGAATCCGGCCCAATGTCAGTAAATAGTAGGAGGGTGGGGGATTAGACTGGTGCAGATCAGTTGCTGGTTAGGTTAGTGGTAGGCCCACACTAACAAGTGTATCACTTGCTGTTTTTTATCCAAATGGTGAAAAGAACCTGTTAGATTGTAACAAGAAAGAAGTATATACTACTTTTTGCACAAGGCAGTAGTATTGGTATATGGCATACCTCTTCTCTAAAACTGCTTCAGCATTCCCAATCTGTCACTTCTAAATGTCACTAATGTAGATATAATAATGTAGATATAATTAGATATGTAAATAAAAACTGTGTTCTGTGCCCGTAGCACCTGGAATAGACTATGGATTAACCATGCACTGAAAGAAAAAGTTAGTTGAAAGTTATTCTTACTTACTTGTTTATGTTCTCCTCTGAGACACATTCCTCAGGCATTTTCTCTACTGTACAATATCTATGACAATATATCCACATTGATGCTATATTGTATTATTATTATATTTTATTTGCATAGTGCCTCAACTGGTCTTTAGTTCCATAATAGTGGTTAACCATAAACAATGAAATAAACAATTAAATATAGTTTAGAAATTAGACAAAACAAAAAAATGTACCTCTATATATGAGCCAAAAAACAATTACTACTAAAACAAGTTATATAACAAAAACAAAAAAAATGTGTAAGATAAGCAAAAGCTTAGCTCTCATACACTTGGGGCCAGATTTACTAAGCTGCAGGTTTGTAAAAGTGGAGATGTTGCCCATAGCAACCAAAAACCTTAGTAAATCTCGCCCTTGATCTTAATAAGGATCCACGTACACATATGCCAATGCCAGAAAATGCAGAGAAACAGGACGGGGTGAATGTTGTGCACTAGCCATAGTTTAATTAAACCTCCTATGTAGATCTAGCCAAACAGCTGACAAGTATTATTCTAATAAAATAAGTTTTAAGCTATCTTGTGCTACAATTTAGTATTTCTAATTCTTTTTTGATGATTCTTAGAAATAGAAGTGCATTGCCTGCACATGCCAGCATTTTGCTAAGACAATTTAATAAGTGTTACTGGGCCTGATACAGACTTAAGTGCACTTTCCACACGCACTGAGTTTCTAAAGTCCGCACGCAAAAGGCTTGTACAGTCCCATGACACTCTCATCTCACTTAACTGAATTTAGGTGACTTCCGTGTCCATAAACCTACCTGACACACTGTCAGTGAAGAACAGCTGAAGCCTGGCAGGGGTGTGGGTTGGTGGTCAGAATGGCCCTTTTCCAAAAGGGCCGTTTTCTACCAGCCAGTTTCGAACTGGCTCTAAAATCAATTACTTCTTCCTCTCCGAGAAGCAATTAATCCCCAGGACAAAATGGCAGTGGCGAATGGTAAGTATTTATCTATCCTAACCATTATCCTAATCCTTGCCCTAACCTTCCCCTTCTAGTATCCTAACCATTTCCTCCACCGCAGCCTGACCCTAACTCCCCCCTCCCCCAGCAGCCTGATCCTAAGACTACCTTCCCCATAGCCTAACCCTAAGAAATCCTTCCCCACAGTCTGACTATAAGATTCCTTTCCCTGTAGCCTGGCAGTAAGACTCCCCGCCGTGAGGGCTGTCTTTTAGAAGTAGGCTGCGGGAAAGGAAGAGTTAGGCTTAGGGTCATGGAAAGGGAGGGTTAGGGTTGGGGTCATGGAAAGGGAGGGTTAGGATTTAAGGGAAAGGGTCGGGGTTAGATTTTATACTTACAATTCAAAGCACCGAGTTCGGTGCTCCGGGGATCGATTGCTTTGCCTCTTTGAGGCAAAAGCAATCGATTTTCCAGCTAGTTCTGAACTGGCTAAGAGGGAAATAGGACCATTCTCAGCGGTTACCCACATCCCTACCCTGTAGCCTAACCCTAAGAATCCGTTCCCCGCAGCCTAACCCTAAGACTCCCTTCCCCGCAGCCTGACCCTAAGACTCCACTCCCTGCAGCCTAACCCTAACAGTTCCCTTACACACTAATCTCTTGTCCGGTACGGAGATGGGTCTGTGGCGGAAAATATGCAGCAGGCGTCGGGCGCCAGGTTTCGAAAACAATGAATGGGTAAATTGACAAAAAATAAATTCTGCATACTTACCCATTCATTAATACAATCTTCTAATTAGTGCTATTTTTGAAATACAGACAGATTAGCATTGGAAATGGCATTTTATTTACAGAGACCGCATCCCACCTGGTAGCCATCATTAGGGAATTGAAGCCTTGCTTGGCATGCCCACGTACCACCTAAAAATGGTATGTGGACCATGGGTTTAGAAATCCTGCTTTATAACATACAAAATAAAGAATAAAACTGAATTTTTACATTTAATAGTGCTCTATTATAGAGGAAATCTAAAGGCCTATTTTTAGAGGTTAATGGAATGTTGGAGGGTCTAGAGCAGCTGCATCATTCATAAAAAAAATAGCATATTATTCAGAAGAATGGTCTCTATTTGCTTGTGAAGCAAACAAATTCCCCAGGAGAGGAGGGACATTTACAAAAAAAATGTTTTTAAATATATTTAAATTCCTTACATTGTAGAATTGTCAGCCATCATGATGATCCAGCAGTTTGGAACATCTCCTGCAAGTACTAATGTGCAGCATAATCCTGTGATCTAGGGGTGTTAATCTGTGGCATCATGCTGTGAATTAGATATATTACTGTGCAGCATAATCCTGTGAACTAGTGGTATTACTGTGCAGCATAATCCTGTTAACTAAGGGTATTACTATGCGGTTTAAGGACAGCTGTTATGGGCCACTGCTGTTGGTTTGCCCTCCAGGCTAAAATTTGTCAGTCAGCCCCTGCGGTCATGGTTCATCGCTTAGAAGGGCTTCGTTGCAACAAAACTCTTCCCGACAGTAAAGCTGCGATGGGGATGTCATTGCAAGACATCTCAGTGAAGAAACTATCGTGACAGCGTCTGGCGAATTTCCGAAACAGTGACAGGTAAGTTAACCATCCCCTTAACCTAACCCTTACCCTCACCCTAATCTTCCCCTTCTAAGCTTCTGCTTGTAATTGCCTTTCCCTAAGCTACCCACTATTGGGAATGAGTCATTGTCGAAACTGGGTCAGTTGACAATTACCCATTCCCAACAGGACATTTTATGCACTTATACTGTTTCAGACAGTGTTTCAAAATATATACATAAGTGTTCTCTGTGCTAAGGCTTGTTTAGGACTGAAATATTTGAAAACTTATGAGTACACAGGTGTCAGTGAATATTATTGCCTCTGGTATTCATTGATACAGTATAAGGTCTCTAGATATAGGGAGAGACAAAGGACAATAGGCCAGTCTTATTAGTGTGATACAGCCATGATATAGCTGTCACCTGTGTCAGCTGCATCCTGCCCGTGCCTATTATAGGGGAAAATGTGAACACAATGAAAAAATCAATAGTTGCAGTTACACCTTTTTAGGGCAAAACAGATGCAGGTGTTGACCTGAAAAGCCATGTTGCAATGGGATATATCCAGACCTAAGTGGTATTTAAGCTTGTTGGCGTAGCGTATTTACGTTATCGTAAGTACCGTGCACTCCCCTAGGCACTCCCCTCGGTCGTACGTAATTTACTCGTTTTACGCTTGCCAAACCCTACCTTAACTTTTCAGAGCTTAAGTACTGACGAACGTAAGGCATTGTCGTACGTAACCTGGGCCATACTGTACAATTTAAATATCTTCCTTCGCCTATGCAGCGTAATTCCGGGTGTCGTATGTGTTGTAAGACACGCCCTCTTGTTCGTATTTATGCTGAAGTTACGTACAATCAGAGTTACGTAGCGTAACAATTTACATACAAATTGCCGATTTTACATAATTGGCTAGCATAAATACGCTAGCATGCGTAGCTCAGGATCTGGCCCAATGTGAGCGGACAAATGATTTTACATATTATTGCTGTTGTTTTCAGACCACCCTTGATGCAATGCAATGCCAGTATACCTGGCTCTGATATTAAGCCTTGAAGATTTCCTTTAAACCACTTCTAAATATAACCAAAGAGTTGCTGAGGACAAAGTCCCTCCAAATGAATTATCAATGAATGGACAAGCCTCTACGCCTAACATAATGTAAAAAAAATTCAATGATGAAGGAAAACATTGTCTTTGATGTTCAGAAAAAAAAGGATATATCTATAATTTGCTTTCCTGAGGGGACGAAATACTGCATTTTCCTCTTGTCAGAGACTTGTGGACAGATGAAAACTGATTGCCATTATGGACAGCCCTAGCAGGATTAGCAGTCATCATCATCATAGCAGAGTGACGAGCCCAGGTATGTGTCATCACCAGACATGTTACTGAGACATAAAAAAAGAATAAAATTATGATATTGCTTCAGGTCAGTATAACACATTTTTGTAGTTTCTGTCTTTTTACGTTAAAAGCATTCTGAGGTTTGTAATTGTCTTTCCTAACAAGAACAAAGAACAGGTCAGATTCTCTGAACTGAACCATCAAGTTTTTGCAGTGACTAAGTACTGGTGAATGAAGATAAAGTTCAAGCAGTTTGTGGTTTATCTGATAAGACATCTTGTGTTGATGTTCTCTTAATTTTGTTAAGAGCCACCACAAGAGTATCTACAATGTAGTAATCAGAAAAAAAAAACCCCATACGTTATAAATATTTTCCCCATTAAAATATAACCAGCCATTACATTTTCATTTATAATTATCTAATGTTTTCAATGATTAGCAGAACAATACAGAAGTAGTATAAGGTAAATAGAACGACACTAAAGTGCGTAATCAATTAACAAGTATAGCTAAGACCCTAGTAGCACTGATGACCTATTGGAATTTGCCCCAGACCTTTTTGTGCTTATGTGAGGCGCCCAAGTTAAACCATATATCTATTGAAGTAGACATTGGGGTACATCCAGACCTAAGCACGCTAGAGTTTTTACGCTAACCACTGACATAAAATTGCCTATTTGTATGTACTGCGCATGTTTTAGGTGGAGGAGGGCATTTAAATTGGACAGTATGGGCCGGGATACGTACGTGAATCCATTACGTACGTCAGTACTTACGCTTTGAAAAGTTAAGGTAGGATTTGGGGAAAGTAAAATGACCAAAGTACGTACGAGCAAGGGGAGTGCCTTGGGGGGTGCATAGAAAATACGCTAGCATAAATACGCTACGTGATTAAATGTAACAAGCACTTAGGTCTGGATCTGCCCCATTGTTCGGGATTGGTATACTGGGTCACAGTTGGAATTTTAAAAAATAAAAGATAATTCCTGACAATTATTAGTAGAATTGTAGGATAATTTACATCTTGCCCAGTGCTAAAGCTGGTCTTTTGTCTGTGTCAACACTTGAAGTGCAGAGTATTATTTTAGTTTCTAACATGGACCAGACTAAACAGAACCATGGCTTTCTGCACAGAGCACCAATTATGTCTTCACTTTGCCCTGTTAGGGAGACAATCTGAATTCTTAAGGTTGCCCTGTGACTATCGCCGTACCTTCACCAAAAGTGTATCTAAATTTTAAAAAGGAACTGTACAATACTGAATTATTACTGCAAGAAAAAGAAAATCAGCAACGCACAGTGAACATATATTCCAACTTGGAGACATAAAATGCCATAAAGAGTGAAAATTTGTGCCTTGGCAAAACCATGTTGTACTGCGGATGGAAGTATACTTAAACATTGTGTAACTGAGAGGTTATGTGACCTACCTTAACTTCTGGTCCGGATTTAAGGTTTAGCCCCTTTCCCCTCCTTCCTTCCATGACATAGCATATGCTTCTCTGCTGGCTGACAAATCACCTAATTTTTATTTTTTTAACCATATGTTTCCATATACTAGAGTGATTACTCTTAGCAAGAAGTCTCCGAAAAGTTTTCCTTAGAGAAAGGTCCCAATATCGATGTCACACAAGCCTCTCCTGCTGGGACTGGCTGAAGAGATTGACAGGAGGGCCTTGTAGTTTGTTGGCTGCACAAGCCTCCTGTCAGTCTTGACAGGAAGCCTGTGTAGCTGGCTAATTCACTGGCTGTAGAAACTCTGGTCAGTAGTGTGTGACACCTTCACCTCTTGAGCTTCCATTTTTGTCTGACATGATTGCCAGCAAGTATAGCAGTAATATAGTAATGGAAGCCCTTCATCTTCTGCAAAAAGCAGACTTTTCATTACTTTATTATTACTTACTTGGCAGAGGGGTACATTTCAGCCAGGAGGTAAAGGTATCGTTCGGATAATTGATAATGGCCAAACACTACTTGATACTGAAAGCTTGCTGCCAATAATTGTTTGAAGAGCCAAATTATAAAATTATCGGACCCTAGCATTCTTGACTGATTATTGGGTGTTTTAGAAATCCTGCCCACATACTAGAACAATAATTGGTCCGCTCATCTGATGATAAGATAATTGGATCAATAACTGCACCAGTGTATGGCCAGCTTTAGAGTCTGCAGTGATATATCTTTGAATTTATGCTGTGTCTGATAGCAGCTTCCCAAAATAATCATGTAGTCAAGTTATAGGAGACCAGACCGACAGATGGCTCCTAAGGACCGTATCCAGACTTAAAAGAGATTTTCTAATAAAATCCTTGCCTTTACTGTACATCTATATATATATAAAAACCATTCTGCTCCTCACCCTTATACGCATGCGCAGTAGTGTCAACATGTTGTGACGCTACTGCACATGTGCAGTGGTCGGGAGTAGAATTGCTTTTCTCAAAATGACCCTAAACCTCCCCCAAGTGCCCAATCATCCTCCACCTCTCTACCCTCACCTTGCCCTCCTCTCTCCTATCCTCTCTAGCATAACCATATTGCCCTCCTGCCCTGCTCCCCATCCAGGCTCTCCCCAGGCACCGCTGCCACTCACACACTTCCCCAGACACCGCGCGGGAGTCCTTGAAGCTCTGTGAAGCAGGAGCCATCCTCCAGGACCAGCGCAGCCACGGCCGCCACACATAAACAGCAGCAGCATGGACCGGTACATGTGTTCCGGGGGAACAGCACAAAAAGACCAAACAGAGAAAGGATGGGGGAGGAACCAAGGTCAGGGCGCGGGAAGAACAGCATGTGTGTTCCTGCATCTCCCACCTCCTACGTTCATTTCCCTTCATTTTGACAGGCATATGCCTCGTTCTAATAATAAACCCCTCCCACTTGTGACTACAACCTGACCCACTGTCTGAACCCTATGGAAGAAAAAATATTGGAACCCTGGAGTGTGCTGGAAGATGTGTAGAATACAAAAGCGGACATCCTACCATGCAAGGGCACTTACAAAAAAATGTGCGAAAGTTAGGATCTGATCCTAACTCCTTCTTGTTCAGCATAGCATATTCATACATATAGGGACAGATTAACAATGGGGCTAATGGGACTACAGACCCAGGCCTCCATCTGAAAATAGGCCCACACACATTGCAGATTTCTAGGTCTCAAACTGCAGGGCACAGACATCTTCCTCCAATATATACTATATAGTGTGGGCCCTTGATCATTTTCAGCCCCAAACCCACGTGGCCCTCAATCCGGCCCTGCATATACAGCATATACCTGCTGTAATTATTTACATAATCAATTAGTATAGTGCTGACCGACCATCTTTTGGTTAGTTAATCATGTAAACATATCAATCATCCAATATATAAATTACTGCTAAGACTGTAAATGCAGAGCCATCCATAGACATCAATGTGAGATGATACTGGACAGAATAGAGGGAAAAAAGGGATTCGAGAGGTAGCTATAGATAACAAGGGGAGTAGGGGCTACAGGGAACAACAGGGAGAGGGGGCTAGATAGACTATGTGGTATAACAGACTAGAGCCAAGGGTGCAAAATAGGATATTGCCACCTCATATGTCCTCATATGCCCATCTCTTGGGCCTGATTCAGACACTGAAAATATGAGGAGAAAGTCACTCCTGGGATAAACCATGTTGATTTCAGGGGAGTCATATTTCATCTGTAACAAACAGTAATAGAGTTGAAAGGTGGCATTTCCCAGCCCAAGTCTAATTAGCAGTGTAAAAGTAAAGCTGGTCACTAACTGTGTGCAGTAAGCCATGGTTGCCGACTTTTGGCAGCTTGCGCCGCATGCGGGGGGCGGGGCTTAATGACGCGATTTATGCAAATCGCGTCATTAGGCTCTGCCCCCTGGCTCATACGGCCCCGATTTTACTTAAATTAGGGGTCGGGACGGGGCTTGATGCCGCAAATTGCGTCCGGGAGAGTCAGCAGCCCTGCAGTAAGCAAAGACAAACATATAGCTCTGCATGTAAAGAATACAATTAACTTGACTCCCCCTGAAATCAACATGATTTGGCCCAGGAGTAACTTTCAATCTCTGAATCAGGTCCATAGATAATAGAGTTTTAGATTTTAAGTCTAACTTTTACATGAGCATGGATGAATACTTTTATTTCCTTTAACTTAGGTGACTGGAGTTCAAACCTACAGAGAGAGCAATACACTTGTTCCTGGAATGCTATACACTCACATCTATATTAGTCATATTTTTATTTACAATGGGTTTTGCTTACAATCCATGTATTTATATATTTGTTAATATATAACTAAAATTACAATTCTATGATTATATTTGTCACCTGAGATAATGGGCCTGATTCAGACCTACGCCCGCCGTCGCTAGGATGGTGGGCATAAGTGTAAGATCGGCTGAAAAGCCAATATGCGCATGTGCCGGGCAGATGTTGCCCGATCGTGGATCGGGCGTCCGTAGCAGCGCCGTAGGGACGCTGGAGG
>WWET01002864.1:56961-75085 GCA_011038615.1 Limnodynastes dumerilii | reverse complement strand
TGCCAGGGTAAGTGAACGCCGATACGCTGTGCTTTAGTAAGCACAGCGCATCGGCGTAGGTCTGGATCAGGCCCAATGTTCCTTATAATCTGCTTTCATATCTATGCTTTTTGTATGTTACTATTGTGTTTTTATTTTTCAATAACATTTTGATTGCAAACACCATTATGATGTTTCATAGAGTATTCTATAACAAACATTTCATATTTTTAAATTGTGCTGCTGATCCCAGGAATAAAAATGTTATTATTCTTATGATATTGGAAAACCATGTATTTATTTTAAATGTATTCTAGACTGAAATCTCTATAATATTCCCCACACATGCCAACCAATTAATTAATCCCCAGAAAATGATTGCATTTTATTTGTACTTCTAAGTATAGGGGTGCAGATAAGTCATTCATAGTCATATGGCTAATTTCCTGAATTCTTGTGCTTTTTTTTTCTTCATTTAATCAAATCCACCCATACCAGCTTAAACAAGCAAAGTGTGTTATGAGTCATGGGTATTTGAACGTGCACCAGCAGTAGAAGCAATAAAATCCAATGTACTCTGGATATAATAGCAGCTCATGTGTCAGTACTTCCCATGTTCATTACTGTCATTTGTGGTTCATTTAATGATATTTAAAGTCTAACCGTAGCATAGTCTCATGTCTTGAAAAGTGTGTAATTTTACATTACTATTAATCCTTGAGATATTTATCTGTCGAATAGCATTAGTTCAACCTGACATACGTGTTGTGTAGTGTGGTGTGAACTTATACTAAAAGCCCCATGTTTCAACATAATTAGTAGTATACTATAGTTATATCCCCTGTATGATATATTATACATTTAATTGGTTCCTTTTGGTTATTTTTAGCAGCTTAAACCCCCTGTCAATTACCAGTGAGGCCTAGAGGGGAATCTTTGTAAGCAAGTATAAAACTATGGATGCTACCAGGGAGAAAGAATATTTAGACACATAAGGGAGTCAGACTGATTCTAAGAATAACATTAATGCCCCCATAAAACAGACTGACTTTCTCAAAGACAGACCACAGAGGCTCTATGATGCCACATACAGTAAATGCATGTGCTTCTGTCTGTATGTTGCCACATACAGCCAGGAGCACATGCATTGGACTCTATCAGGCAACCTTTGTGACCCAGCACTGCTTAATAGGCACTAGTTGTACCTACCTGGCTGCCCCCAGCAAGTGGCACACACGTGCCACATGTGCCAACATTGAAATATGGCACTGATAACAAAAGACAAAATATGGAAGCTAAACTTGGCTTTTAATTTTCTTTAAAGGTCTGATATTTCTTTCAATTGCTACTTTAGTATGCAGTCCTGAGGAATATGTATGTATCACAATAAATAAATCTTGGTAACAACAATGTACATGTTTAATATGAATGTGTACCCTTATAGCGCCACAGCTTTCATGTTTAAATATATATTTACATTTTCTATTTAGTATACAATGTGATTTCCTGAGGTAAAAGTTTGTTGTATTGCTATCATCTTCTGATTGACAGTCCTTAGTGGTGTCCACCTGGTACAGTTTTCCTGTAAACATTATCACTTTATCTATGCAGTGATAAAGGATTGTTGCAGAAGAAAAATGGTTGACTAGAATATCCAGGGAAGCGTCATTAAGTGAAATTACAATCTGTGACCCAAGTGCATTTTTCACTGTCCACACTGAAAGTGGAGGTATGAGTGACCTCATCTCCTGCAGATAACATCTGACCAGTTGATATAATAGTCATCTTCATTTAGTATTTATATAACAGGTGATATCAGTCATCTGATGTGACATCAATGTCCTTGGGGCTGTTCTGACATGTTGCCATTCTCCATCTGCTGACATGTTGACTACTTTTTCTTTTTTGCAATGATTCTGGACATTCTTCTTCCAATTTCTGACGCTTGTGCTTTGTCCTTCTATTCTGAAACCATACTTTTACCTAAAAAAAATAAAATTTAAAGTAGTAAAATAGTGTAAAATAAATAAGTATCTTTACATATATGTAATATATTTCTTTAAATAAAACATTGCATAGTGTAGACAATTAGTAATATTTTATATAATGATTTAAGTTAACTAAAAAAGGGGAGCTGAAACATTTTTACTTTGTATTTCCAGTCTTAAACATAATTTCCTATTTAAAAATCGGATATATAATTTTGAACCGTTTATTGACTATTAATTAAATGTGAAGACACAGGGCTCTGCTTGTCTCCAAGGGTGTGGGGGTATGCAAGCTACCCACTGTAATTTTTAAAGTCAAAAGATCCTTTACCATCTATCAGGGGCATTTTAAGAAGTGAGGGGGTCCTTGTGCAGGATTTGTACATGAGCCCACCCCCCCCTTACCTGAGACAGGACTGTCCCAATTTGCGCACCTTAAAGGGGGCGGACCTAACTGCACTGTAAGCTCCGCCCCTTTTTGGACGCAAATAGGGACAGTTCCATCGCAGGAGAAGGGGGCTCATTTGGCATCTATTTCTTCCCTCCAGAAGATATTAGAGGGAAGAAATAGATGCTGAATGTCCCCCCTTCCCCTGCCAACCCTGGGTGCAGGATGCATGCCACAGGGCCCCCTGTTCTGAGGGGCCCGTGTGCACGGCACACCCTGCACCCATTACAGATACGCCTATGCCATCTATGCATATCAAATTAATTATTCTCATTTAAGTATGCTGAAAAATTAGTATTGTTCTGGTACCTATAGGTTGTAAGCCCACAACACATGAACACATATGCCCACTTTTTTTTATCATGGGTGGTGTCATTTCTATCTAAAATTGCACTTAGTTACTTAGAAGAAATATGAAAAAAAAAAAAAAATGAAGAGACGCTGGTGAATGACCAGACAAACATTCTGAAACCTAAAACAAACATTTTCATTTAATTAACTTTTTCAGTCCTAAAATGCCATTTTTGTGCTGCTCCACTAAACTGGACAATTACCCCATTGTTCATTATTTTCTGTAAGTGCAAACAGCAGCTCAGCAATTATTTTGTACTTGTTTCACAATCATTTTTGTGTGTGATTGAAAAAGGTGTTTCAGCAGTCTTGGAAAATAGTTACTTCTGCAGCCTTCTTTTGCAAATAAATGCTTTTTTAAATCTATATTTACAATGGAAAGAGGTATTTATTCTACATTCTAACATTCATCTTCCGTCTGTGTTCAACTTTTAAACATTGTCAACACAAATACAGCAACTGTTTCATTTGTTGCAACTTTATTAACTAAAGACTGGATCGCGATGCAGTAGCATATTGTGAATGTACAGAGGGGTTCTGTATATTTGACCCCTCATAAGTTCCCTATATAAATGGATTGGGCTTCCCCTCACTCACGTATGGAACTAAGGACAAACATGTCCATAACCCTACCTTATCTTGTTCGCACAGTAGTGTAAACATGCGGACAAGGCAATCGTGTAAGGGCTAAACCCGGCCTTTACTGTATGCTTTAAATAGGAAGCCCCACCCACTGTGCGCATAAAGTACACACGGAGGTCTGTCACGCCCAACATACAAAACTGTTGGATGTACGGAAACAATATCCGTAAGTCCAGCATTTCAATGCGTATCCCAGGGTTCTCGGCATTTGCAGTATTGAACCACGGTCAATTTCCGCACATTGTATATAGAAATCTGCTCCTACATTATTATACATCTAAAGTATTGTAAAGAAGTGTCATAAATCTGTACTATGAAAAAAAGTTAGTCTGCAGAATATTTCTTTATGTTATATTATAATCTCTGCATTATTCGAGTATTTACTGTAACTCCTGTCTTACCTGGGTCTCTGTGAGGCACAGGCTGTTTGCAAGCTGTTTTCTTTCTGTCCCCACCACGTAATGGTTTTTCTCAAAGGCTCCTTCGAGCCGCAGAAGTTGAGAAGGAGAGAAAGCAGTTCGTATCCGTTTGGGTTTCCGTGAAAAAGGTCCCTGAAGCAAATAGTTCTCTGGAGTATTTTCCTCACCTTGAAAAAAAAAAAGTAATTAGTATAAGCTGTAGTCTATTATGGTGACTCTACTGTATACATTTTTATTGTATATTTACTGTATGAATGAAGATTTATCACTGTAAACATAATTATTTCATTCCTTTTTATAAAAACATTTTAAAAATATGGCATAGAATATCTAAAGAACAAAAGCAATTAAAACCAACAAATTTTAAACATAAATACATTTTTCAAGATATAAAAGTATATTAAGATTTATTTCATTGTTCACAGAATCCAGAATATTTTTAATTATATGTATAGTAATTTATATTTACAGATGGTCCAACTATCGTTGATGTTTTCAAACAGTTATTATTATTAATATTATTATTATTACTACGTACTATCATACACTATTTTTTATTTGAATGCAGGAAAAATACTGGATTTTCCTTATTAGACACAAACACTGAGCAGATTTATTCTTACACTGTAATTCAGAGTTGCTCTTTAAATCACAACTATAATTCTTTCTGACAGTGTCAATTTTATAGAGGTGTAAATTTGCACCTTTTGCTGTTAATCTCAAACTCTGAATTAGCCCCATATTTATTAAATCAATGAATGATTTATTGAATATTTGATTACCTAACATTAATTTATTAATTACGTCAATTAGTGCCGCAGTACCATTGGCGCATGATTTGTTCTTTTGCATTATACAGTCATTATATTGTCTTTTTTTAAATCACATAATTGATAACATATTTTTTTCCATTGGGATTAGGGCTTTCCCTGCTATATGACCATTATGTGAATTCATGTTTTGATTAGCAACAATACAGAAAAAACATTTAACACAATATTTGACATTTCACAAAAGACAATCATAATAAACACAGCCTTGCTCTGTCATGTAAAGATGGTTATAAAATCATTACAAATAATGAATATATTGTCCCTCTATTGTGTCTGATTACTACACTCATTTAAGATTGTAATAATCATTTAGCAGTTTGTATTGGTCCTCTGGAGGTAAAACAGTTAACATGCTCATTACATGTCAGAGTGATAATGTGCAGTAAGTCAAAAAATAATTTCCAACTGGACAGAAAAGTATTCAAATAGCCCTCTGGTGTACTGAAATTGGCCTTCAAAGCTTACCTCTAAGCTACGGTAATTATGTTGTTCACAAAAGGAAAAACTTGATTGTACAAACCTTAAATTAAGCTGCCTAAATCACTTTTACTATTGAAACATAGATAGATAGATAGATAGATAGATAGATAGATAGATAGATAGATAGATAGATAGATTAAACTCTTTTTTTTAGCGCAGTGATTTTTAGCACTACACACTTGCACAGCAAAACAGTCTAGTTACAGGATAAAAAAAACTTTTTAAATCTCAATGCATATACTATACTACACTGAGTATTTTTATAACTAAATAGCTATACAATGTCGCACATGTTATTCAGGCATTTTAAATATATATTTTAGAGGTTTGGTTCTAATAATATGTAATTAATAAAAAAAAAAGAAATCCATATAATTTCTTAACATGTAACTTGTATAGGCTGCTGCAGCCTAATTGCCTATAAATATCTGTTTGCATGTTTCAAATGTGAGCTCATTCCCAGTACTTCCTAACCCCCACAGTTGCTACTCATGGATCTCTGGAGAGAGTATTTGCATTTTTGATGGCCTGTGTGTGCATTCGCCATGTTGGATCAGGTTCGTTATGTGTGTGTGTGAGTGTAGGGGGAGTCTAGGAGGAGCTTTCAATCTACATTAGCAGCTAGATTTCCAGGTAAAGACAGATGCCAGGAACAACAATTGAAATGGCGCTGCTTCAGTCCTCCACACAAACAAACACAAACAAAACATTTGTAATGTCTGTGTATTCCACAGAATGCAAATAATGTATCTTAAATCATTACTCTATCCACCAACTATAATCTTACATTGTGGCACAAACTGTCTGCAACGATTACTTATATAAAACCTTGTCTCCAATATTTCTATTTTAAACCCTATTATACAATAAAATATGTAAATGGAAGTACTAGATTATTACAGCTACTGGGCTGATAAAAACATATAGAGACTGCTGAAATTCTGGCATATAAACAAATACAGATTTTTTTTTAGCAGAAAAGTATTGAAATATTCATTCATTCATAGATTTCAACATAATCATTTTTCCAATATTATTTTTACAAATATGTCAGTTTCCCCATTAAAAATAACCTGCACCTATGACTTACATCATAACCTGACATGCTGTAAGATTTTCAGGGAAGTGCGGATACTACGTCTATTTAAATGAGTTACAGTTCTTTTCTCATTTTAAAATTGTGGAGCACACAAGTGCACAGCCACGGATGCACAGACAGACGCAAGGGGAACACTGTGGCTGACTTTCTGTGCTTGCTCCCATTTTAACATGTGCAGCGCGAAATTCTGCTGTGCTTCCATCTAAAAAATCTAAAAGATCAGGTCCATAAACTTCTTGTAGATGATTGCACAATAAGATTCAAAATGACCCATATAGAAGAAGCTATTTTTTTATTGTTACTTTAGGTCTTCTGACCCTAAACAGTAAAAATGGAATCTCTTAATTCTTATAATCATTTTACTCAAGAAGAGTCATGTTTACAGCGTCACATAACTGGAAGCACTCGGCAAGCTTGGTTTTATGATCTCAGCAGTAAAACAAGAAAGAAATGATATGAGACAAATATACAAAATTCTGTACCATAAGAATCAAAGCTAAGGAAGCCTTCTAACTAGCAAAATACACATGATTATGGAATTGTATATTTTATATCATTTTAGCAAACAGCCTGATCACTAATAAACCAGAAGAAATCAATAAACCACAATATAATATGATATTCGTTTTACATTATTAAACTCAAAAATATATAAAATATAACTGACAATGAAATATCTAAACATACATGAAAAAAATTCTACAAATGAACTAATGAACTTCATCTGGTAGTAAGGCTACTACATTGCAGCTAAGAAAAGAAGACATGTTATTTTTATTACCTTGGTTTGTTTCTCTTTATTTGTTGTTATTACTGTGAACACACCAAGGGCAAATTACATTTCCATATCTGAGTCATACCATATGAATACACATTTTAATTTACTGACTGGTTAATTTACAATAGGAATAAATAAAGAAAAAACATTGAAAATGTAATTAAATACACATCTTTATACAATATGTGAAACAGATTATTTCCAATTAAAATACGTTATGCAGACTCATCCAGGTGACACGATGAGCTCCCGTGGTGTATGTGAACAGACAAAAGAGCAGAAATATATAACAGTGCACTGAGCGGTAGACCAGCTACATATAAGGCACAGAAAAGCCTGACCAGAAACTGAACCGAAGTATAAGTAAATAGAACTCAATTGTAACATAGATACATTTAGATGGGGACGGACTGCATTTGTCTATAAGTGTATGGCCAAGCCCTTTAAATTGGCTTCCACTGCACTGGTGTGTAGCCAGCTTTAGTAAGGGGGAAACCTAAAAAGGCAGTGGGGCTGTCTGCGCCTGTGTCCGCTTCCATGTGAGCTGCACTGGTGGAATAGGCTGTCCCACTGGACCTGATCCAGAACCGCGCTTCCACGTGCTTTCCATCCGCCTGTGTCCGCATCCATGTGCTCTGCACTAGTGCAACGGTGAGTTGTACAATGTTTAAACAAAAGAAGGCGTTTTAGTGCTGCCGCACACGTAAGTAGAGTCCCTGCGCTGCCACCTAAATTTTACACCAGCTCTGAGCTGTATTTTTATTCAATAAATGGCCTGATTTTTATTATGCAATCACCCCTAAACATGTTTTTAAATTAGAATCATGAAAGTGAACCATCATTTATTCTTTTTTAAACATTTTTTTATAATAACATTTGCGATCATGATTTTTTTCGATGCCTGATAAGCTGCGGATTGCCGCTTATTCTAACCAGGCCTTATGTAACACACTGTTCTAATGTGATTCTAAACATAAAAAAATGGGGTAGATCCAGAACTATGTTTGCCGTACGTTTATTCGCGTAGCGTATTTTCGTGTGAGTACCTTCTACACACTCCCCTAGGCACACCCCTTGAACGTACGTATTTTGTCAAGATACGCTTTCCAAACCCTACATATTTTGTCAAGATACTCTTTTCAAACCCTACCTTAACTTTTGGCCACGTAACCGCAGTGATCCACACACGTACGTATGGGCAACACGAATTTACGCAGCTAAGCACGCAAATACTGTACACTTTAAATACAAACCCCCGCCTAGTTAACGTATTTCAGACGTATTTTGGAGTAACGTAAAATTGGCACACCCACACGTAAGTATTTACGTGACACATACGTGAATGGCCCATATGTTCACAATTACGCTACGTTAATGTGTATTTTCTATTGTGCGCATGCGCAGTACTTACCAAAAGGCGATTTTACGTCTCCGCCACGCGTAAATTCGCTCACAAGCATTGTTCTGGATCTGGCCCAATGATAACATGCACACTACTATAGGCTGCTGCAAATACACCTCACAGCCTCTGCCTATACGCATCTGTTTGCATGTTAAAAAAAATTGCACCTTTTCCATATGTATTATATCCAAAGCTGCAAAAGTTGCAGCCCTGGATATTATTCATACAGTAAGGCAGTGGATTTGCACATTTGCCATCTAAGGGTCAGCTCTACTATATTTAAATGAGAAAGTTGGAGTTTTAGTGCTGCTCTGAGTGCAGTATTAGCCCTGTTTCCTAAAATCCTGCACCAGCTCAGGGCTGGTGTAACTACCTTACAACCCTACACACCTTACAAATAACAAAACTGTTATATTTCAGAATAAAAAAACGCTTTGCACACACTACACTATATACTATTTTTAGTCTTAATTGCAGCGTATTGCTCCACATTAAGCTTAGGCATTTTTATATTTTAATTATAGACATTAATTTTATGTTTAAAAAAAATAATTTTATTTATGTTTAGATTTTTTATTATAATAAATAGTAATAAACTTATACCTATAAAAATTATAATAAAAAGGTAAATTAAAATAAACTTGTATAGGATACCGCATTGCACTTCAGCCTATGCACAAAAAAGTTTAATTTGCAGTACAATCTATCTAAAGTTACCCCTGTCCGCACTCTGAACAGGGCGCGCACATTTTCAACAGCGGGTCTGCTATTTCGATGCACTAAAATGCTGGATCAGTTCTAGTGTGTCAATAATTATGTCACTAAGAATAATCCTAACTGCTGAGGTTCTTCATTGAAGCATAAAACTAAATTAAGTATTAGTCGATAATATTTCAGATGCTCTGATAGATGGATTATGTGGTGAACAAATTGGGTTTAAAATACCTCTAATTTACAACATATATGTATTTGCTTCACATTCACATGCTACTGAAAAGCCAAATTTTATCCAATAAACTACTAAAAACACATTTAACATCAAAGATAAGTAACTGATTTAATATCATTTGCAGTCATTGTATGAACATGAATTAAATGATCTTTGAAATTATGTTCTACCATTGTAAATATTATAAAAAATATTGATCAAAAAATATTGATCAAACTTTAATTTAATGGAAA
The DNA here is from genome assembly GCA_011038615.1 of Limnodynastes dumerilii. NCBI lineage: Eukaryota > Metazoa > Chordata > Amphibia > Anura > Limnodynastidae > Limnodynastes > Limnodynastes dumerilii. The sequence goes on along the minus strand of WWET01002864.1, from coordinate 65,484 downwards.
ATTGACCCATTGTAAAAAAAAATATTCTGTTTAAAAAAAGGTAAAATTTTGTACCCGCTGAACATAACACGTACTTAAGAGAAGTAAACAATTACTACAAAATAACACTGGCACTGAAACACAATGAAAATAATAAAAAATCAAATAAATATAAATAAAAAATGACTAAAAAAAAAAATAACTTGGTGAGCTCAAACAATATATTGATGTTATTTACAAAAAGCATCTAAAAATCTGTTACCAGATTAGCCAATATTAAACACACAAATAGCCAACAACATTAAACTGTGGTGTATAACAATGGGGTAGATCCAGAACCACGTCCGTCTTCCATAGACCGACGTAATTCAATAAACAGTAGCTACTGCGGATGCGTAGTAGCTCTTGTATATGCGGTCTTTTAGACCGCATATACGCAATCTACGTATCAAAACGATACGCAGATTACGTACAATAGCTACAACGCATGCGCAGTAGTTACTGTTTATTGAATTACGTCGGTCTATGGAAGACAGACGTAGTTCTGGATCCAGCCCAATATCTGTAAATAAGATATATACCAATGGAGCTCCTAAGGTAATACTGAATGTTCATATGCCTCAAAGTCCATTTAAATATTGCACATATTAAAATTGTATACTCCTAAAAGTTGAACCAATTAATGGGATAGAATAATAACTTGAATTATTTGTAATATTGCACATTCAAAATCATGAGAAACTTGCTTGATCGACAATAGATATTAAGTGTAGGTCACATCATATTCAGATGACAATGGTATTGGAAAAGGTGTCCCAATGAGTGGAATAAGAATATAATTGTCCATATGGGCCTCACCAGGACCCTGTTCACCACCGGCAGACTAAGATTGCAGTTTTCGGCTGCATCTCCAAGGTAAAGCTGACTCCTTACTTAAAAATATAAAGTAACTGATTTTTTTCTGCATTTATAACAGTCTTCATTTTAGCTTTGTATTTTTCTTTGAAGAAGCGTCTCTTGTACTGATCATTTTCTACCAAATGCACTCTTGTGCCCAATGGCTTGTATTATATCTAGGAGAATAAAACTAGGAAATCCATGGGACTTAAAAGCTATAAAATTTGGCAACATTTTTGTTCTATCATAAAACAAAAAATTGAAAAAATGAAAACATAGATTTTTGTTTATACAGAGCAGACTCACACCAGAGTGTGGCTTAAAAACACTAAGCAATATGAAGCTAAAGTTTTTATAACATCATGACCTCTGCCATTGATAAAATAAAATGACTCTTTTGATCTAAGCTATTTTTCAGTTAAAGAGTAAGATATATTTTTGTTTTGTTTTTTGATCTCTCCTTCCATATAGATAAAGTTGCAAGATTGTTGGGCAGTGGATGCTAGAAGTGAACAGGGTATTAAATGATAAATTAGTATTTGGTAATCATATGTAGTTAATGATTTTATAGTAAATGTTGTGTTTGGTCTTGTGTAAACAATGTAAGTATTAGTATATGCCTTTTCCCACATTCCATCATGTGCCCTTGTAAAATAAACCTGAGGCACATGGTGTCATGGAGACTTCTTTAAACATAGAGACAACATCCTGATTTCCCTCCCTGACTCATCTACATTAGCAATGACCCCTTTTACAGCCAGAGGGGGATTCACACACACACACACACACACACACACACACACACATACACAAGAAAAATATTGTTTTATGCTAAATGTACAAGATTGGACCTGCAGTGTGTCACTACTATAAGTCACAAGAAACTGCAAATGTTGTATATCTCCTTCCAACTATGCCAATAAACATTGTGTAATAGCTGAGTTAATGCAAGTGACCACAATATATAATCTGTAGGTTAATGACAATTAATCTGTAGGTTAATGACAAGTTATTATGTTACTCTTTTGACACCAAATGACCTTGACACAAAGTTGTCAACTCCCCGAGAATTTCTGGGAGACACTAACATTTTTGGCTTTGCTCCCAGACTCCCTAGGAGTAGGCTACCCTCTTTGAAGCATGGTCTGAGAATTCAGTGCAAATTGTATTATTATGGCTCAACCCACGATTCACAATGCGGTGAAAAGTTGAATACACACTACATTAATTGTCACAAAATGTTAAAGAGTTTAGGATTCCACTAACGACTTAAATTCCTGATCCAGATCTGTGATTTTATTCTGTCTTTACCATCTGCGCTTTCATCATTCCATTGTTGATCAGTAGAATCAGTTTAAACAAATAGTTCAAAGGATGCTATGTACTTCGTAACATTATAACATGGTCGTGGTGCGTACGATAAACGCTTGTTTATCTTTTGATTGGCGCGATAATCACGTGAAAAAGATGGGTGTGTACCAGCTCAACACAGCATTGAGTAATAGACTTTCAGGGCCGTATTCACGGATCCGTTTTCACGTGGAGTTGCGTGCGTATTTTTAGGTACATTTTAACTGCGCATGCGTGGTAGCTTTTTTTACATTAGTTACGTAGAATATATGTACGTAAGTGCTTTAGGCACGGACATTTGAATCGCACTTGGGGACATACGTACAGAGGGGCGGGGTTGAAATATGTACTGGAAAAATTACATGAAAGAGGGTGGGGGAGGCATTTAAATGAGCCTTTGAGAGCGCGGTTAGATAGATTTGCACGTACGGCATAAATATACACACGTAAAGTTAGAGGTGCTCTATGGAGGTGTGAGTCTACGATTGCACGGCTTTGAGAGGGGAGTGTCCTGGGTGTAGACTTGCTACGTGCGTGCGTATATTTGCGTACTTTTAAAAAACGGATCTGTGAATACAACTACAGATATGTTTGTTAACTGAATAAGCACCTCGACACCTCAAATTATATGAAGTAAATCTTCCTTCTGTGATACCCTGAAGGGCAGGCATGGCCTGGGCTCCTCTTTCCCAGCATGTTTGGTCAGTAAGGTGCTTGCATTAATGTGTTTATAAGTAAAGTGACAATAAAGCAAGCACTATAGAGAAGTTGGTGAAGCATTTTTTGGAATTTTAAGATTGTATCTTAAATACTGCTGCCATCTTATTTGTTCATGTTAATGGTAGTGACAGTATTTTATATTATGCTGCTGAATCTGGCCTTGTAGGCAATAACTTGGGCACCTCTGTGGTTTAGTCACAGTTTGTCATTAGTCAGGAGACAGTAGGTCATAGGGGCTGCATTCTGTAAATGATTGTAGATGTCCTTATTACCCATCTACATTTGTCATGGGTAGAAATGGTCAGTAGTAATACAAAGGGATGCCCAGTAAAAATTGTATCACACCTTTATCTGCAGCATTCTCTAGTTGAGTACTAAAAATAGTTGTTTTTTTTAATATTATCAAGCTAAAAATGGGATATTTATCCCAAGCATGTTTAAACTGTGTTAGCATCAACCACCTCAGATGGGAGGTTATTCCACGTATCTATCACTCTTTCAGTGAAGTAATTTTTCTGCACATTTCCTCTGAATCTACCACCCTCGGGTTATCGTGTTCTAAAAATGCCACCCTCCTCTAGTCGGTCACAACCTTTGATATATTTGAAAGCTGCTATCATGTCCCCCCTCTCCCTTCTCTGCTACAAGCTATACATGTTTAGTTCCTCTAGCCTTTCTTGGTGTGATTTGTGACACATGACATGGACCATTTTAGTTGCTCTTCTTTGCACAGTCTCTAATGTATTTAAAAGCACTACAAATGTCTGGGAATCAAAATGATAGGTTGTATTTTGCCTTATACCAGTAAAACAGCTTCACATTTTAAAACAATAAATAACTTCCCATCATAATGGATGGATTTTCCAATTAAATCCACCGAATTCAAGCAATCTGTGTGAAAAAGATAAATGTGGTATGACTGCAGACAGGTACTTTTATGAATGCAAATATGGATTAACAGGAGTGTCGTTTATTACAAATGGAACTGATACTGTTTGCACATATATTTGTTTTTTTAGACGCAAATAGACATCAGTGCATATATACTGAGGCTAAACTTATACCTCTTCCTTTGAAAAATGCCACCTCCTCTAGCTGGTCACAACCCTTGAAATATGTGAAAGCCGCTATCATGTCCCCCCTCTCCCTTCTTTGCTCCAAGCTATGCATGTTTAGTTCCTCTAGCCTTTCTTGGTATGATTTGTGACTCAGGCCATGGACCATTTTAGTTGCTCTTCTTTGCACAGTCTGTATTGCATTTAAAAGCACTACAAATGTCTGGGAATCAAAATGATAGGTTGTATTTTGCCTTATACCAATAAAACAGCTTCACATTTTCAAACAATAAATAACTTCCCATCATAATGGAAGAACTTTCAAATTAAATCCACCGAATTCAAGCAATCTGTGTTAACAAGATAAATGTGGTATGACTGCAGACAGGTACTTTTATGAATGCAAATATGGATTAACAGGAGTGTCGTTTATTACAAATGGAACTGATACTGTTTGCACATATATTTGTTTTTTTAGACGCAAATAGACATCAGTGCATATATACTGAGGCTAAACTTGTAGATGAATTGCCTTGTACAGAAGCAAGCTCTCCTGTTGAATCTTCTACACTGGTACTTGAAAAAAAACCAGCCAGGCCAAAACTAATATGATTGACAGTCAGACTGTGCCAACACTTTTTTTTCACTTCACAAAGTGTATTGTCTCCACTACAGAGGTGTAAGAGGAAAACAGCAATGTGCACACTGTGCCACAAGGTCAGAAATGTAACACTACTTACAATACAATGGGTTTTATTTGAACATTTAGATGTGTCCAATTCAAGATAGCATGGAAGAAGGCACAAAATATGATGATGGATAAACTGAGCTTCAAAAATCTGCTCAGATTATAGCACAGAAACCGGTATCATTCCTAGGACCCCATGAGGTTTTAATTCAGCTCTGGGTGGCAAAAATGTATCACTTATAACCCGTTCACATTACCACCTAAAAGCCGGGGTTTTCATGAAATTGCCGGGTTTCATGAAAACCCCGGCTTTTTTTGGCAATCTGAACGCAAACCCCGGGTCTCTCTAGCCGGGTCTTAGACCCGGCTAAAAAGAAGGGTTTTTGCCGGCTTTTTCAATAGCCGGCTTTATGCGTTCAGATTGAGCCAAAAAGCCGGCTATTTTCCCTGCTGCCGGCTTCTAAAAAAAAAATTAAAAAAAAAAAGCCGGTGCGTTCAGCTCGGTCTGAACGCCCCACTATGAAATTTTCTAAATTCTGCCCACTGCCTAAAAAGCCAGCTTTTTAGGCAGTGGTAATGTGAACGCAGTATTATTGTGCTATTGTTAATTTTACAAATACTTCTGTATTCCTTAACACATTTGGCAGAAGCAGTGGTGCAGTTGTTGTCAATAAAACAGATTTTTACTCACAATACTAATGTAGTTAAGAATGTGTGTTGCCCATAGTAAGACATTTACCATCCTTTGTTCTGTATACATGTTACCATCAAAATACACAAGTAGACAGGCCTGGGTCACATGTACTAGCAGAGTCACAAATTGTGGTGCACTGCGAGGGCAGCCTGTAGGCCCAGGCCTCCACTGTAGGTAATAGGCTTGGCATCTGTTGTCTGAACAAAAACCCTGCTACATTCATATAGTTACAGATAAACATCACAAAGTTACAGATAAAATGTCATAAATATTTAATACATTTCGAAATATCTAAATCAACTTACAAGACTATTCTAGTGATTACTGCACAGAAGTCATGAATGTGCTATGCATACATATTAAATAATGGATGTGTGTGTGTGTGTCTATATATATATATGTGTGTGTGTGTGTGTGTATATGTATGTACATACCATTGTAAATTGTCCTACCTGAGAATGGAAAAGAAGCCATTATGAAAACACTGCTTATTAACCTTTGTGATTTATGAAAAAAATACTTTTTCACAATTTGTTTTTCTAGATTTTTTCCCCTACAACTGTACAACATATATAGAAAATTAAGTGGTATATACCCCAAATATACATTTATTTTTGCTTTTGAAGTGTTGAGGGAAGGAAGAGGCTGCAGAGTGCAGAGATGACTTTTACACAGTTAAAAAAAGATGTACAGTATGTTGATAATCATGGATAATCTTGTTAATACACATCATTTAATATAAATGAGCTTCTAAAATATGGTACTTTAGTGACAGTGTAACATAATGATCTATTAAAATTAGAAAAAGAAACATTAATAAATAAGTTTAGTGTTTTCAAACCAAAGTAAAAACACTTTAAATTATGCTCGTAGCATGATTATCACTCTATAATAAATGTCCTATACATTGCCAGTTCCATAGAAAAAAGTTCCTTAAACCAAATAACTGTAAAATAATAAAAGAACAACTCCTATATTTTGTGTCTAATATGTTACTTTTCATGTCACTGTGAATTTCTTATATCAAATATAATTTGAAATATATGTTTATATCTTTACTTCGTCATTACTTGTCCCAACCCCCTGAGCCTTATATCACTTAGGTCTTACTTGCTTTCCGATTAATCACTGAATTGACAATTTACCTAAGTTTTCAAGGGTGGCCATATACCGTGAAGTCAGGAAACATAGCGCTGTTTCCAAACAGCTGAATCAAAGTCAGAGAACATGTACATTAGCTTGTTTGGTCATCTGTTTATTCCTGGTTCATGCTATTTAAGGCCTGAACTGTTAAAGCACAGTCTGGTAATAGACACATAAATATATGCTTAAGCCACAATAAACCTCTTACATATTCCAAAAAGATTGAAGTTTTGGGTCTCTACACAAATGAGATTTGTGAACAATTAGGTCTAAAACAAACAGTTGTTGGTACACCATATACAAGCAGTTCATAAGCTAGAAAGTGATCATTTCAATTCTCTAAGGTCACTTTTAATTGTGCGAAAACTAATTTTAAAAAATTGAGGATGTGTGAGATAAACTACTATTATAACTTTTGCGGTGTCATTATTTATGAACATATTACTACATAAAAAGTCTGGCTCATATTTTCTTTTCACGGACAGAACGGATTAGTTGAAAACAGATTAACTTTTTATAATTGCTAAATCAAACCTTACGTTTGATTTAACAATTGTAGAACAACTGTGTCTTCTGTGAAGAAATCAATAATGTATAATATCTTTGTTCTTAGATATCAGTACAATACAGAATATTGGTGGCATCATATAAATAAAAAAAATATATAATATAATATTGGGGTGTTTGGGTTTAGGGGCTAAGTTATCATCTGGTTTCCTGGTCTCCATTTATCCGTCTATCCATTTATCCATCTCCGCATTTATCCATCTCCATTTATCCATCACCATTTATCTGTCTAGGCTAAAATGCATTGGTTAATATAATCATGTGTCACTAACCGTGGTGCTCACAAAACTCTCTGTTCCCTTGCACCATTTTTTATATGTTACAACAGTTTCAACACCCCTGATCTGATCCAGAGCTGTGCTTTTTTTTCAAGGCGTAGGCGCAGCGATTTTTAGCATTGCGCATGTGCACTACAGGAGGGAGCACAAAAAAGGGCACACAAAATGGCTGATCCACATACAGCTGCATCCATGTGCTATGCACTAGTGGAAAGAGGTGTTCCAATATATTAAAATGAAAAACTGAAGTCAGTGTGGCTGCGAGCGTAAGCAGTGGCCATGTTTACCTGCGCTTCCTCCTAAAATCCTGCATCTGCTCAGTACTGGTGTAAGTTACTAATGGATATTTTTAATTAATAAAAGCCCCTATTGATAGCTATTACACAGGACTACAGACCTAACAATTATTAAGTAATTATAAACACACTACATACACTACAATATACTATTATGAGATTTTATGATGAAATAACAGCACATTACTGCTTGTGTTTCCCACGTATTTTTCATATATATTTCCATTTGTAGGGGTCTGGATGTTATGTTAAAAATCGAAAAAAGATAAATGTAATACTTATGTGTAATATTGTATAATAATACAGTATAATACTATACAATGCAATGTACAATACAATATAATAATGTAATAATTATGTGTAATACCTTTATTATAAAGAAACACCACTTACATTTTGACAACTTTAATTAATTTTGAATTAAAAAAAATTCTAAGACATGCACAATTGCATGGGCTGCTGCATTGCACCTCTAAGCCTATCTGCCTATACATTACAAATGTGCGCTCATTTGCTGTACGACCCATTCAGATGCCACTGCGCTTCCCTTCGCTTGAACTCTGGATTAGATATTAATTGTGTTCCAGCACTCCAAATTTTTTTTACACAATAATCCTGTGTTTCATATCATTGCATGTCATTTAGTTGTATTGTGGGATCTTCAGTGTAAAATTGTGCACAGCTTGTTATGTGTTGATGCTTAAAATAAATAAATCTAGCAAAAATGTATCATAATATTAAATATTTTGTTTTACTGTTAATGAGACACTGTAGCCTTCATTCATTCTATATTTAAGAATATTTATAGAATGCCAATTATGTGCATTATGTTTTTGCACAGAGGTTATAAATATAT
>WWET01002864.1:37731-48897 GCA_011038615.1 Limnodynastes dumerilii | reverse complement strand
ATATTACAAGTGATATTAGGTACCATACACTGTTAAGGTGAGAAATAAAAGTACTTCCTGTCTTTTGTGATGACTTAATGAAGGTCTGAAGAGAAGCAATCAAAAGTGGAGACACTATGAAAAAAGGGTAACAGGGCATGAAATTATCTTACACATCTCATTAACGTCTGTGGGGGATAAAGTGGCTGTTCATGCATATGATTTTTTGTACGATTATAGAAGAAATACCAGAAGTTTATTATATCAGCATAAAATATGGTCTTAACAGTACTTGGGTTATCTTTTATGGACTCACTGTACATTATCAAAGAAACCCTTACTGGTAATTAATGCTAATTTCTTTCTAATGCTAATGCAAGAAAATTACAGAAATATAACAGTATAAGGATATAATATATTCTGGTCTAAAAATTGCAAACTGTGTTCACATTTAGAACAAATACCTCATAGTGTAAATAATCTTTAAATAAGTTGTATTCTGCATTATTGCAATAGTTTAGCCCCAGATACCTGGTAACTTTCAGTGATAGGTTTACTTTTTAATTTGTTTTCAAGGAACCCAAAGTGTAAAAAAAAAAATTGGATTTGTTGAGTAAGGAGCAAATAATATTTAGGCATTAAGGGTGTAGGTGGATAATTATATAGAGCTACATGTAAAAAAATATGAACATATTGCCTAGGTGTGTCCAGAAAAATATCCCCCCCGTTTTGCATTCTCTCATCATAAGACCGGTTTAGAGTTTTCAAGACGGTTTACTGAAAAAGTTAATATGTGGAGTAAGTACATATCTATAAAACCTCATCAGCATTAAAGGGCTATAAAGAAGTGGAAGAAGAGGAATGGTCCTGTAAAGCTTAAGCTGTAGCTACAAAAAAAGCAGAAACTTATTAAGCATGTTATGAGAAGAATTGGCGTGAAAAGGAACAGTCATTACATAGAGAAAAAAAAATATTTGCACTGAAATTATGAAGATTATTTGGCACTTATATTTCTATAGTGCCCATTTTCTGTGTGAGTGCGGATCCCATTTGGAAACAGAAGAAACAAACATTAACATAACGACTAGATATAGACAACTAGAAAATAGAAAGCTAGTTGGGACTGGTTCAGAGTTAAGAGCGAATGGCAAAAAGATTATATACATCTCCAGGATGAACCAGTTTGCTGTGTGAAGTATTATTTTTCCTTTATTTTATTTTTTTTTATTTTTTTTTGCAATCCAACCTGATTTTGCATTCAACACACAAATGCTGCACATCTTTATCTTCATAGGGTAGCTGCAAAATATTGTGTTTGCATTAGAGCTCAAAGTGGTGGTGGTGGTGGTGGCGGGATTGGGGTTAACAGTCACTTCTCCTGCTGATTTAATGAAGAAAAAAACTATATATCTCCATTCACTTCTATTATTTTTATGTTTTCATACCGCCACGTTTAAATTTTAATTTCAACCACTGGTTTGCATTATACAGTTGTGAAAAAAAAATTTGTGATAAATTGAGAGATGAGGGTTTAGGCATTATCAATTCCTCAGAAGGCAAGATTAATTGTAATACTTAATGGATTGTGATTACGTTCATCTAACTTTTCAGCATGTTATGAGTTATGGTAAACTGCTAAATTCTCTGTTATTAAAATTAATTAATATAAATAAATAATAAAGTCACCTAATGCTTAAATATATAGGATTTGATACCCATGTTATAACTTTGGCAGGAACCAACCATAAAACAAATTTAACATTCTTTAGATCCTAGTTCCAAGTTCCTATTTAGTTATTCTATGCTTGCATTCTAATTTTTTTTCTCTAACTGTAGCTGACAAAATGCAATACAAATGACAAGCCTGACCCCTGCTGGACAAAATTTAAACTACATGCACTTTTAGAAGCATTAGGCAGGGCACACACTGGGGCTTTTTTTTCTACTGATAATTGTGCAGAGCACATGATCAGATATCTTAAAAGTTTGTACTGTCCAACATTGCTGCAGAATCATCTGAAATAGCATCTGATCATTTGATTACATTTTTGTAACCAATGATGGAACAATATATTTAGCTTATTTCATTTATTGTTCTGTGCTGTCAGCAGTGATTACTTTACCTTCCATGTCTTGTGACAGAGGAGGCAGGATAATTTACTAAATAATCTTTAGAGAACTGCATTATGGGAGTAAATTAAGAACGATCTAACAAGGGATCGTTTCAGTGTGTATGCAACATCTGGTACATATTCGTTTGCTAAATTAGTAATGAAATCAAATCAGTACTGAAACTTACCAGTGTGTAGCCTAACTTGGTATTTTATTGAAATTTATGTGTGGCAAAAATTAAAGCTGGACACACACTAGAAATATTTTTGTCTGATATCAGTAAGAAATTCTAAACGATAAGATAATTGGACCAAAGCATTTGTGGTTCATTTTATCTGCATTTTTAAAATTCAACATGCCTACACACTACAGTGATTATCTGTTCGATCACCCAATAATTGGATGATCGGACCAATAATTACTCTTGCGTGTGGCTAGCTTAAGGGGCTGATTCAGAGATGCGCTTACACTTTTTTTTTAGGTGCAAGCTCGACTTAACCATTTTTCAAAGTAAGGGTTGTTAATTAATTTAAAAAATATTGCATTCAGGAAAAATACATTACTTTTACACATAGAACTCAGATACTGCATAGCTTTAGGTTTACTCTATAAAACAGAGTTGAGCTAAGAAACTTCACCTCCTAATTTTATTTCTGGTTTTACAATTTAAAGCTGCCTCCCCTTGCAGTTCAACATAGTATTGCTCAGGTCTACACTTGCACCTAAAAAAAAGGTGGAAGTGCAACTCTGAATCAGCCCCTAAGACACAATCCCTGGTTCTCAAGCAAATACATCCTAATGGACTTTATAAACTTAAAAATCAATGCCTTTAAATACAAAAAAGTTTGTGTACAAATAAAAAAAAATTATTTCAACATAACACATATAGTAGGGTGCTCAATAGAGAACCTTGTGTAAACCAAATGACCTTAAGCCAGTGTTGTGAGATAAGCATAGTGATATATTCCAAATAAGACTTTTCATAAGTGGTTGGCTGGAAGTAAATGTGCCACCCATTGTACAATAAAAGTTGGCGCTTTTGCAGGCTAAGTGAAATAAAGGAATGAACAAAACAAATCACCTCTTCTGCTGGGTTCTGTTTGTTGTTATCCCCATATTATTCTATTGGTGTGCAGTTCATATATTTATAAACTACCTATTGTCTACTAATACCCCTTTCGCATCACCAACTCTTAAAAACCCAGGTCTAAAAACCCAGGTTTTTCCGGGAGAAGAAATACCAGGTAAACAAAAATAAAACACACCTTTTAAGTCCACAAAAACCCGGGAAATTACCAGGTAAGAACCTTTCACATCTCCAATGAATTTCCCGGATCTGCCTTGTGAAGCAACTGTCAGTCATAGAAACGACCTGCTATTGGCTGCTTCACATGTAATTTAAAGGGGACTTTTCTGTTGCACACAATGATGATGTCATTACATGGTGGCCATTTTAACTGCATTATTGCGACGATGGCTGACGATCTAGTTGTTTCTAGTTCGGATACCATGGTTTTGTGAATGATTTTGCTGCTTCAAACAGCAAATGACACTCTTGTGCAGATCATGATATTGTGTCAGATGGTTCATGGTGAGAAAATGTGTGAAATTCATGGTGGAGTCGCGGAGGACACAAGTTCAGTATATGCGCAGGAGGAAGGCATACATTAAGGCCACTCAGATATCCATTCTGCGGCACACTACCCTCAGTAACCAGAGAATGTGGACCCGAAAGCACAATCACGCTGAAGCTTTCTGGGAGACAGTGGAAGCCTATGAGGAGGACCAGTGGATTGCGAACTTCCGGATGTCTCATGGGACCTTTTAGTATCCGCTTGATCTAATCTCCCCAGTGCTGACCCGAAAGACCACAGCATTCCGGATCCCCATTCTACCCTGGAGGAGGCTAGCCATTGTGTTAAGGTGGCATGACGCCCGAGTGTTGGCCAATTCGGACATCTACCACCTGGCTGAGGAGGTTAGAGGAGGATACTTGTTCCCCACAGAGGTAAATGCAATGTTTTCATTATTTCATATGTACATATTGACCCTTTTAATGGTATGGTATATGGTATATAAGGGAACTTGCATATTTTTGCAAAGTAACACTTTTGTTCTTTCTTTACAAAAGTCAAAGATTGTCAATGGTGTGGATCCCTGTGCACATCATCGTGGATGCTGCCTACCCTTTGCATCACCGCCTTTCTGTGGAGCAAGTGTGCTATACCCACACCCTCAGATCGTCAAGGATGGTTGTTGAAAACGCGTTTGGTCGCTTGAAGGGAAGGTGGACACAATACTTGTGCCGCATGTGGTTGCCGCTTGCTGCATTTTACATAACATTTGTGAAATCCAGAAAGAATGTTTCCTTCCCGAATGGAACGTTGTGAACTCAGAACTACAAGAGCCAAGCGTCGCAGAAGCTCCGTTCCGTGGGCGCCGCCATCTTGCCTATACTCACGTGACTCTGAATCACCAATGAGAGTCCTCTGGTTTAGTCCTCCAGCCAATAAGTGCACAGGGCGCACTATTTAAACCCTGTGCACAGTACCTTCATTGCCAGAACAACTTGTCCATTCAAGGTGCCTGGTTCTGCTATCCTGATCCTGGTATTCTGATACTGATATTCTGCTATCCTGACCCCGATCCTGGTATTCTGCAAGTCTGCACTACAGTCCGGTCCAATGGCCTGCACTACAGTCCGGTCCAGTGGCCTGCACTACAGTCCGGTCCAGTGGCCTGCACTACAGTCCGGTCCAGTTGCTTACCTACCCCAGTCTGACATAGCCCGGTCCCGCTCTACTGCTTTCGGGACATTAGTTCATCTACTCCAGTTCGGCATAGCCTGGTCCTGCTCTACTGCGCTCTGGACATTGTTCATCTACTCCAGTCCGACATAGCTGATCCTGCTCTATTGTTACCTGGACACTTCCTTACCTGCTCCTATCCGGTTCTGCTCTGCTGGACATTTACTTATCCGTTTCTGAGTATTCTGTATCACATGCACCAACCTTTTATTAAACCTGCAAGTTTGCACTTTACACCTGCTCGTGAAATCACTTCCTTGGCTCCCGAGACGGATTCACAAATCCCCATAGCCGTAACAATAATTTTATTACAATATATAAAATATTATACAATTCATAGCTAGCATATTCACACATTATCCTGGTGCACAGGACATACTCTACACCAATGGTGTATATATTATTAGTTCAGTTGAAAACGCACCATGGAGATTTATTCAAGTCACATTCTAAAAATACATTCAGCACAGTACATGGGGCGCCACCAATAGTTAAGTCAGTACGAGATTCCACACGATACTGTACATTGTGCAGACCCCCTTCGTGGTCCACTTTGAATTGTTCCTAAAAAAAGACAGAAAAATAAACATGATAAACCCAATCAAAAGTGAAGCACCTTAAGTTATAATCCAGCTTCTGTACAGTGTATAGAGATGCTCCACAAATATTTGTGCACGGTAACAGAATGATTATTTAACAGCACCATCTAATATTAGTCTTTCTGGCTAATATTAAGAAGATTACAACTGTTGAGTAATGTTTGGAGTAAAAAGAAATGAAGGTCCAAAAAGGCAGTGTAAACTGTATATTTTAATGATACAACCAACATACACAAATATATTTATAAAAATAACATGTCAGAATTTTTAAACAAATTGGATCTGATCCTAAAATAGAGGACCAAAAAATTGTTAATGTACTTGAACAAACTAGCAATGTGAGGAGTAAAAAGAGACTTATTTATTTATGTTTGCATATTACCACCCTCCGCAGTTGTGCCATTTCCTTTTATTTCACCATACACAATATGATTTGAGTTTTGCCTGCATTTACTGTTTTTTTTTTTATTTGCAGTAAATAGATAAACTGTACAAACAACATAAACCATAGTGCTTGTTGATTTAAAAGACCAGTAAAAGCCAAAAAATTAAAAGAAGCACTTCATTCAAATGATTAAATAGTGTAAACAAGAGAAAAGCATAAATGTTTGAATAAGAGAGGGGGTAGCGAGGCAGGGAAACATCTAGCAATCGCTGCTGTGTCCAGCAGTTTAAGTTCTTATAGAATATGCACAAAAAGTAAGACTGGTGGCGTAATCAACTTGACGTTGACTGTTCTTAGGGGAAACAGAGACGGGGATGCGGTTATTCCCTCAAATAAGGCCTGAGTTCACAGTAAACATTAACTGTCACAGACTTACACTCTAGCCAGTAGAAAACCATGTAGCTCATATTTGTCTTGGGATGAGAAAATAAGATCCGTCATAGTCATGTACAACTCAACCCTAGCATCCTTCTTAAAGGAGGATATGGCTATGCAAGAATGCAGCAATGCTGAGGGAGCCAGAAGCCACAGTCATTAGGCACCTGTGATTGTAGAGGACAGGGAATATGCCTTTGCAAAAAAAGGGACAAGAGGAAACTCCCAAAAATATATGGACATACGTCCTAACTTTTTCTTTTACACCTTGAAACTATACCTGCTTCTGAGCAGCAATCCTCTTCTGGTCTCGTTTTCTCCATGCAGGGTCATGAATATGGCGAAAGGTTTGGTAACCAGTGGTAATTCCAGCGGGTCGTAGTAGCTGAAAGAACACAAAGCCACATGTTATTATAAGCACTGGAATCAATGTACTACTGACAGCAGCACCAAATCATACACCGGGTCATAAAACACTCTGCAATACATGCTAATGCAATAAATACAAGACAAGCCGATGATTAACCTGTTACACAAAATAAAATCTCCTATTTTCAAAAATTATGAAGAGGAACGAGATTTTTATATGCATTGATATAAAAATAAATAAAAAAGAATTGAACATACTACAGACAGTCACTGTTCCTTCTTAGACATATCAAACTCTCAGAACAGCTATAGCAATCACAACACTAACAGTAAACATTATTGTGCAGGGGTATTCATCTGACCCTCTCCAAACCCCGGATCTCCAACTAAGAAGGTCACCTGACTTTCGGAATGTGCTTGCAGAAGTCGGGTTGTCCATTCAGGGGCGGGGCGTTACTTGAAGTTTGTGGGCCGTATTTAGGGATGCGTTTTTTCTAATGTCCGCAAATATATTCACGCATGTAGAAAGCCACCACCCACCAACACCCATGACACTCCCCTCTCACAGCCGTGCTATAAAGCACCTCTAACTTTACGCGTGTACTTACGTGTGTATATGTATGCCGTATTTGCGATTCAAGGTAACCGCGCCCTCAAAGCCTCATTTAAATGCCCCCCCCACCCTCTTTCGCGGAACTTTTCAGGTACGTATTTCAACCCTGCCCATCTGTACGTATATCCCCAGATGTGATTCAAATGTTCGCGCCTAAAGCACTTGCGTATATTCTACATAAGTTACGTAAAGTTACTATGCATACGCAGTTAAAACGTACCTAAAAAAACATGCGCAACTTCTCGTGAAAAGGGATCTGTGGACACGGCCCTGCATGTGGAATCCCCGCTGACTGACAGGCATACAGATTAAGGTAAATGGGCGGAGGAGGGAAGAGCTGGACAGACATGTGCAGAGATTTTAAGGCAGGCATCTGGACAAGTAAGAGGGGAGTGACAGGATGTGCGGACTTACTGACCTCCGTGCAAACAGAAAATGCACATACGTCTTGATCAGGTCCAAAATTAGGAAGTACTATTCACATGTAAAAATTTTGTGTGTCCTTCTACCAAAGTTCTTATTTCCAGAATACAGCTAATATTAATACTCATACACATAATAAATTAGATGATTCTAGTGACTAGCAGCCATAATCTACTACATTACTAAAAGTCACAAAACTGTGTCAATAAGGTAATCCCCTGTGAAGCATGCATAAAACCATATGGGTCAAGTCATAAAGGTGAAAATATATCCAGTCATATTGTTGTAAAAAAAAATATGCTGTATATACAGTTAAAATTCATATAGAATGCAACAAGCCCGACTATGTGCAAAACTTAAGATTACCTGTAAACCAGCGCCTTTTATCCTTCGATAAAACTCATCATCTTCGCGACCCCATCCCCAAAACCGGTTTGACATTCCGTTACACTGGACAACCAGACAAAGAAAAAAAAACGTAAGTAATCTTTTTCCGTTCACATTGAACTGACAAATGCAATCTTTATATATTTAAATACTTCCGTAAAAATGATTTGAGGTCCATAATTTTTTTATTTGGGGGAGTACCCAGTTGCCCACTAAGGAATCATATTTAATGCCACTTTGTATATAGACACATATTTATGACCCATATATATATATATATATTTTTTAAGGGTTTTTGTTTCTTGTTGTTTACATATATTTGCAGTACATTTTCTAGATATGCCATTTAAACCAATGATATTTAATTAATTATGCCCTCAACCATTTTGGTATCGTACTAACTTACAACTATGCCCAGATGACCAAGTACCGTTAGAAGAAACAGTTGTTAAAGCCATGTGATAATGCACGTGCATAGTTAGAGTATACGCTTGTTACAGGTATGTAACGCTTGTTACACTTGTGTGACAGCAACAATTAAGTGTTGCTACATCGGCCTGATAATTGCATAGGTGTGTACCCAGCTTTACTGACATGGGGCCGGATCCTGACCTACGGGCGCCTTACAGCCACCCTTGGTCAGTACGGCCGGCATCGTGGTGGGGAGTGCATGCCCCGTGCACTCCCCGCTGTCTGTAGGAAATCTGGAACTCGTACGTGTCCTGATTCCTACCCTAAATTTTACAATCACATATGCGGCCTTACGCCCGCATACCTGATTGTAACGGAGCTTCCCCCACCCCGTCTCATCACTAGCATGTCTATCTCCGCCTTCACGGCGGAGATACGACATGCGTAAGAGGGGGAAGGACCCATTTTCATAAGAGCCGGCGCACGTAATGTTAGCTATGGCGTTGTAAGAAGGTTGTGCGCATGAGCACAACCTTCTAGACGGGGGAATTACGTACGCACTGAACGTATTTCCCGTCGGCCGTAGCCCAGGATCTGGGCCCTGCTCACTAAGACCTTTATGAATTTTAGATGGGATTATAGCCAAGCTGTTGTCTTTTTGTGGAGACAAACACTGCATAATTGGAGCAATAGATCACCTTTTAGACACACACTATTTTTAGTTCTCTATTTTAATAGAACTATTTAACCAAGTATTTCTGCAGTGAGTGACACAGTATTTACTTCAGTCACTGTAAACTAAACCAAAAAACAAGGACAATCAGAACTGGTTAAAAAATATATCTTTACTGCTCTTGACTCCAGGTTTCAACCACTTCCTGTACAAAGACATATCTGTTGCACTTTGCAAATGCACTTTTCTAATAACAATCTGTATTACAACATACACACCAACAAACTGCTTTTAGATTGCAACATTTTTGTTTCCTTTACTCTTTAACACAAATGAACACTCACCAAGTCATAATGCTGTTTGGTAAGCAGTAATATTCCCCCAACATAGGTCTTGTAATGATACAAGGGGTGCAGTTCTGGAGAAGCCACATGGAAAGGACCCTTCTCTGGGTAGCCATAATCCAGATCAGGGTTAAGAGGTAGCAGGTCAACATCATGCATAGCAATATAGTCTGTATCGTTGCCGCTTTCCAAGACACCCACGTTGATCAAAGAAGCCCTGTTAAACCTAATATGTAATACAATATATGAGATGAGTAGCCAATAGAGGCAAAAATCAACCTTTTTCTGTGTTCAGTTAAAAAAAAATACTTAAACGGGAACACCATTATCAAATTAATGTTTAATCAGTAGCCTTCATTTTTTTTTTAGATGTAGAGCAGCACTACATTACGAGCTTACAAGAAAACAGGAAGCAGGAAACTACAACATACATGGCATTACCAGTTTTAAGAATGAACATTCAGCATTAAAGTGCAAGGTAAAGCAAAGCATCACTACAACTAGAAAGAAGCAGCAGAACAGAGACACTGAAGTGATAGCTAGTAGCATGAATCCAAGTCTAAGTAAGCAAAAGAGACAAGGAAATGAAGGAATCCAAGATTAGGGAGACAAAGAACGTGAATGACCAAAGAAAAGGAGTAAATGGTGACATTGGACCGTATTCACACTTAAGAATGTTTTAAGTTCTTAATTTTATGCACCAACCATTGCATGCAGACTCTACTGACACGCCCTTAGTTTTCAGCTTCTTATCTGACTTACGAATTCCACAGAGCTACCTTAGGTTCATAGTTGTGTGCGTATGTTGGCTAATTAGGAATAACTGCGCCCAAAATTCCCCATTTAAATGGCTCACTCCACCCACGCTTTTTATATTTGTTCTTAATTGTCTTGGCTCGCCCCGTCATACTTAAGTCATTACGAAATGGTGATTGAGAGCCGCCCCATTCTTAAAACAAACGAAGACTGCGTACATTAAGTTATTATGCATGTGCAGTTTGTCCCTAAATTTACGCACCTAAAAAACTTCTTAATTGTGAATCAGGTCCACTGAGTTGACCCAATATGTCTGGCAATCTAGAAGGGACACAGACTTGGTGAATGAAAGAATTATACTTGGAAGGTAATTGAGTCAGTGAAAGGGCAGCTAATGATCTCAATAAGTGCACGTTTACAGGGAGGGTATACGTGTTGAATTGCTATGCATTAAAGAACAAGTGTTTTTTTTAAAGAATAATTAAAACTTCATTAGAAGGAAGTTTGCTGCAGAAGTGGGGAGTGGCAGACATGAAACAGGGTTACCAGAGTTTGAAAAGTTATTGGTCAGTAAAGAGACAGTTCTCAATTATCTAAGTGAAAAATGAGAATGGATGAAGGTTTTGGTGGCATCAAAGAAAGCAATGGATATATCGTTGTGAGTCCCCACATCGATGGCTGTCATTACGAGATAGGGACAGCTGAAAGTTGCTTTTCGTCTGTCTCTATTTTGAATAGCAGCCGTTTTAGAATTTTAATTTCGGAATGGGTGAGTATGCGATCAGTATACTCACCCATTCATTTTCAGAAGTGCCGCCGGACCACCGGAGAGGTGAGTATCCTTTCCAGCGACTTAGGGACAGGCTGCAGGGA
>WWET01002864.1:25126-37481 GCA_011038615.1 Limnodynastes dumerilii | reverse complement strand
AGTTAGGGTTACTTTCCTTTCAGAGCATCGAGGCATAAGCAATCAATATCCCAGCCAGTTCTGAACTGGCTGGGAGTGAACAGCCCTATCGAATAAGGCTGCTTGCAGCGGGGGACCCACGCTTGGATATATAAGGTGGTTGAAGATGAGGGTGGTGGTGAAACCGTGCTAGTTAGCAGATAAGAAATGAAGGATAAATAGAATGATAAAGCTACACTCCAGACAGAACCTTTTCTCAGTATAACTGCTACACGCAAATCTTCCTTTCCTTCCCTGACCTCTCTCACTCCAACTCCCTTAAGTAGAAGTCATAGGAGCAGAAAGGAAGATTTGAATGTAGCAGTATAGAACTAGAATATAAAAACAGGCATACAAACCTGAAGTGATCCACCTGATTTATAACAATTATATGGTGGCGAATTTTTTTCTCATTCAGGTACTGGTGCATGTGAGGAACAAAGCTTAACAGTTCTTCAAATCGTTCCCGAAAAGGGACCAGCAAAGCAAGGCGATGGGGACCCCATGATGGATCCTCATTTATAGTCCTAGAAACAGGGGGGCAGATTTGCTTGGGAGGCACATCTTCTTGCTTCTTGACATCCCCTGTACAGCTGAGTTGCAGCCAAAGCATAGATAAAAAACCAAGCAGCAAGCAAGTCAGAAAGAGATTGAAAATACTGCATTTCCTGGGCAGTAATCCAAGAAAAGATCCAGACCTTAAGAAGAAATATATATAGATTAATAAAAATTATCTGCACAAAATGACTAGAGGTTTATGTAATGGTGCGTGTGTATGTGTTCCAAATTATTGGTACAATGCTGACAAGGAGGCACTCTGGAAACCATTACCAGTAATTACATTTATTGTGCTTGGTTATTGGTAACAGCAGTTTTCAAAGTAGCTCCTTATAAACAATGTGTGCGCATGTGTGAAAACAACTGACTGGCACTCCTTGGTTGGTGTGGATGGGACCCATTTTGCCCCTCCAAGTGCTTACAAATAGATAAATGCAATAGGATAGGATGGCATATTTAATTAGTAGCCTGTCCCTGACTTAAAGGAAGGATATGTAAATTTGGATTCCGGATACTACTACAGAACCACTGCATTTTTTAAAATAGATATGCTGATGTAAAGAATATTTCCTCTCTGTCAGGCAAAGCTCTGGTTCTCCCTCTACTACCAAATCCTCTTGAGGCTCCTTCTCCAACCTACAAAGAATCTCTCCTGCTCACTGCTCCCTACATCCCCACTAACGCTTCCTCTCAACCACTATTTTCTGCCAACTGCAGTCTTACCTCCCAAAACATTACCACGCCCATTCCTGCATTCAACACTTCTCTCATGCTGCCCCTCTTCACTGGAATGCTCACTCACAATCCATCAGATTATATCGCCTAGCCTACTGATCTTTAAAGGAACACTCAAAACTCTTTTTTACGCTAAATCTTATTCATCCCCCCCACTCTGCCATTCACCACCTCCTCTATCTACATATACAAGACCATGACATTATCCCAACATCCACCCCTCACCGTCTCCTGTCTGTCCAACACCAATATAGACTGCGAACTCTGACAAGCAGGACCCAACATCCCTTTTCTCCACCTCCCCTGGCCTCATTCCCGTTTCATCAGAAACAAATTTGTATTGGGCGCCCTCATGCTTGTTTGTTTTGTTTACACTGTTTAATCTGTGGATCCATTGTGGTGCTTGCATTATAATCACTATCAATAATAACAAAATATATAATAGCAATGAACAAATTCAAGAAGAGTTGAATCTCACCTACTGTCCTCTCTGAGATAGAGGGCTGGTTTCCTCCGTGTCAAATACATCTCTGCTGGTAAACAGCTCAATAACACAAAAAAATTACATATTCAGGACCTGCCATACCTATCAAAAATTCATCTTACACCATGGCCTACATACATTTCTAATAAAAGTCTTATGCTTAGTCCTTTTTACTAGCGCACATCATTCATCATTAAAGTTCATGGGTTCTAATTCGCTTACCAGAATGCAACCAAAACAAGTATCTCTAATGCATCGTGCTGCATTTAAAAGTACCGGTAAATCGTGTTATACGCCATCATAATCCGTATTTGTTATATGAAACATGCCACTAGCCCTCAGATAGCAGTAACTAGTCATACATATTACGAGTGTAATCTTCACACAACTCACAACTAAACAAAGTGCACCTAGAAAAACCTTCCTACAGGCACAAACAGGTTCTCCTCAGCATTCAGGGCGCCCTCATGCTCTGCGCTACCCATATGTATCTTGTTCCCGGCTATAAGGTGTGAGACATTATTAGGCACAAAGCCAGTATGTGGCACCACTATGGCCCCCGGCCGTAATCCTCCCACCCGTTACACGCTGGCTATTCAGGTTCCTGCGCCTATTCATTCCCCCCTTACAGAGAACATAATCCTAGACACAAACGTTCCATCTGCACTCTCACAAGCAGACATGGAAAATTTCACACACACGAACTTTTTTTCTTATATTTTAAGCACAGTTTTTGTTACAAAATAAAATAGCCTTTTACATGCAATTTCACTTGTTACATAACAGGATTTGTGTATCTTTATCTCTATCAGTCAACTATTGTATTGCAGTATGTTATGTACATGATAAGTATCCCTCAAGTTATCTAACTAATTTATCTTGCAGATATCAGCTACATACTGATCGGCTGGCTAATAGTTATGAAAAACTATGGGACAGTGCAAGGGGAGACAGATTTCTATTAAACTAAAAAATAAATATTTAGAGGAACTGTCTAAGCTGCAGTTTAAACTTTAAATATAAAGTTGTTCAATGCTTTAAAATATAGACAATATTTTTCTATATGATTAAAAAATATTTTACTCTATTTGAATTGCATAATGGGTTGTCCAGGAGAATGTATTATTTTTGGTTTTGGCTCCTAATTCAGCCCAAATACTATTTTAACAACAATTACTTGAATGACTATAAGCAGAACAAAATTCCATAGTGCAAAGTATAAAAATGCAAAATGTAAAACACAGCATTACTTGAAATAAAAATGAAAAACTCATAATGGGTTTGTCAAAATGATTAAAAATAAAAAAAAGGGGTTTTTTAAATCTCTTTGGTATAAGTGACTAAAACAAAATATTTGAAGAGCTATTCTAAAATTTCCCTATAAAGATAATACTTTGTTGTAGACTTAATGACTGTAATCATGATAATTTGACTGCAAGACTTTATAAACAGAGCAGAAAATGGATACGAAAATACAAGTAAGCTTATCAGTTGTGAGTACAATCATTGATAGTTATTAGGGCTGATTCAGAGATGCACTTACGCCTTTTTTTTTAGGTGCAAGTGTACAGCTCGGCTAAACCATTTTTCAAAGTAAAGGATGTTAATTAATTTTAAAAAATTTGCATGCAGGGAAAATACATTACTTTTACATATAGAACTAAAATATTGCATAGCTTTATGTTTATTCTATAAAATAGAGTTGAGCTAAGAAACTTCACCTCCTAATTTTAATTCTGGTTTTACAATTAAAATCTGTCTCCCATTGCAATTCAACATGGTATTGTCCAAGTCTACATTTGCACCTAAAAAAAAGTGGAAGTGCAACTCTGAATCAGCCCCCTTGTGTTCAGAATTGTAATTGTAATGCATTCTGATTGATAAGCGTGGATTTGTACATAGGTGCAGTGTAAAAAAGTGTTCACAATCTAATTGAAACACATGAAATTAATCAAAATCCATTACCCATTATTACTATGACTTAATAAAACAGAAACAGCTGGTATGGAAGCCCACAATAATCTCTATAACAGAGCAGTTAAACACCACTGTGTGCAAATATACACACACGCGCGCGCCTTCTAAGTGGCTGATGGCTTATAATTGCAACAAATGTAACAAATAATGTAACAAATTCTCTGACTTCTATTTTAAAGATAGAATGTTATGGTTTATTACTGGTTAATTGCAAGAGTGCTGGGGTGCTGTGTGTGTGTGTGTGTGTGTGTGTGTGTGTGTGTACATACACACACACACACACACACTTGGTTATTTAGGAGCATGCAAAACAATTCAGTGCTTAAAAGAAGGAAGACATTTATATACATTTGTAAAAAATAAAATAATAGGTAAAACTGTCTGTCCCTACATTGTCATTAATATTTGTAAAGAACTATTGAGATTGCTCACTTTTTGCCTGATAGAGAGAATGAAGTCCTGCTAAACCAGATTAATATTCCTCAGGGCTGTTACAAGGCACTTCACATAGATGGAAATGAAACTGAAAAGTGCTGAAGTGTAGAATGAAGAAATCCATTTTACTTACAGGGCAAGTATGTGTCCCAAATAAGTACATAAAAGAAGCAACAGGCAATGGGCCTGATCCAGACCTAGTTACGTGCTTGAACTTAGTTACACCTGGGCTAAACCATGTTGATTTCAGGGGGAGTCAAAATAATTGTATTCTTTGCATGCAGGGATTTATCTTTGAATTGCTTACTGCACGCAGATACTGACAAGCTTTACTATTACACTGTTATTTAGACTTGGGATAGGAAACATCACCTATCAACTCTAATACTGTTTGCAACAGAAACAGAAATATGACTCCCCTGCAATCAACATGGTTTAGCCCAGGAGTAACTAAGTTCATGCACTTAACTATGCCTGGATCCAGCCCAATGTGTTTAACATATTTTCTTCTATAATTATATTATGGGTTATAAATAAATAGTCACAGATTAAGCAGTACGATGATATGAATGCTGTACAAGTTCTATATGATTAATTTAGGTAGAGGAGAGTTTCTACAATTCCCAACCTGGCTGTTATCTGCACCCCACCTCTCCTGCCAAAAACGTACACCTTTACGTACCGGTATGTAAATTTGCATCCTAGAGTATTCATTGATAAACACATAGATAACTTCCAGAAGATTAGAGGACTATCATAGTAACTACTGTGCTAAGAAAATCTGTCCCTCTTAATATTTTTAAAACAAAACAAAAAAAAACCTGTTTGTCCTAACAAATTAAATTCTAGCATAAAGGAGGTCAAGCCATAGCCAGAGGCGTTTTACACTTAGCCTCTACCTTTAGAAAGTGTTTAAGAAATCTTTTTTTTTTACATAATTTTTATTAATTTTACATTCAGAGTCGTAAAGTAACATGAATTACAAACATAGCTGTTAGTTATATATTACGTACATATAGTAACAATTGTTAATCAATTATTAATCTGTTGTTACATAAAAATCAAAGTAATACAACATTTGAAATCCAGTAAGACAGTAAGGTCTACTTGGGGAAGGGAGGAAGGAGAGAGGAGGGAAGGGGAAGGGGAGGGATGATCAGTCAAACATTCAGATGGTAGGGTATTAATAGCTATTAAAAGTAATGAGCAAGACTCAGTGGGCCTAATTCAATTGAGTACGTATTTTTATTTAAAATACGCAGCCTTCGCACAAAATACACGTGAAAAAATACACGCGATTCAATTAGAAATGTCCACCTGTCTCCAACGCGCGTTAATTGGACCATGAGCATATTTGTTAGTGCTCAACTCCCCCTTTTCCACCGCACTAGAGTGTCTGCTATTACATTCTACATAAGTGCCATTACTTACCATCCTGACCATCAGCATTGTGTTCCACACTTCATATCCTTGGCACTTAACCTGTCAGTGCATATCGCTGCATATGACTGAGACTGGTAAACACTAGCTACTATTGTTACCATCATGCCCTTTTGACTTGTTTCCAACTGGACTTTACCTAGCTGAGTGTATTTATTGCTTACTACCATTCAAGTATCCCTTAATTGCTACTTTTCAACTATCTACCATTGTGGATTTAAATCACTTTTAACCAATTTGCTTGCTTTATTTACAAACAACCTGTCATCACTAATTGTAGAGTAAAAAACGCAATAATATTCATGAAAAACAAAATAATTAGCAATTTCAGATTTGAAATAATTGGTATTACAGTGCTTTTGTAACTAGCTGCCTGGACGCCATATGAACTAAGGAGAAAAGAGGGGAGAGAATTCGACAATGGTAAGACCCGCAGAACACACCTTGTGAAGTGAATTTCGGATTGAGCAACGTTTCATTAACGAGTTATCTAGTGCAAGTCTATTAGTGTCCTCGGCTGCTAATTTACAGTTAAATTATTAGCAAAATATTAATGACTACGCTTGTGTAAAATAATACAGCGTGAAATGTATTGACAGGCATATCATACAGACAGGGCCAGACTGGCCATCTGGCATTTCTGGCAAATGCCAGATGGGCCCCTGGAGTGATAGGCCGGTACTCAGTGCTGCTGGAGAGAGCCAACACTAAATAGCAGAAAATATTCTCTCTGGTTTACATTGCTGAAAGCTCCGCACATTGGATTTTCTTCCTGGTACTGACAATCAATCAATCAGGGAGCAGTTGATGCCTTGTGCTACTCCCTGATTGGCTTTTGCTGCTAAGGACCCCCCCCCCGCTTCCTGCAAGACACAAACTATGTCCTGCACGCAGGACATTCCAGCGCTAATGACAGCTCTACTGTCATTGGGGTATACTTATACCCTCTGCCAGCGTTGGAAATAACGATTTCCATTGTGATATTTGGAAATATCCCCACGCTGGCAGAGGGTATAAGTACACCCCAATGACAGTACAACTGACATTAGCGCCGGGATGTCCTGTGTGCAGGACATAGTTTGCGTTGTCTGTATTGGGTTGTTTTTTTGCCAAGGCCACCCCCTGGATTAAAAGCTTACAAGTCTGGACCCCCATCAGAGCAGGTTAGTATTTTTTTTATTTTTTGGTGGGCCATCTTATTGGCATTTTTTTTATGTTTTAATTTTAGAGGGGCACTTGTGGCATTTTTTATTTTATTATGTGGGCACATGTGGAATTTTTTATAAGTTTAAATATATGGGCACTGTTTTGTTTTTTTTATTAAATGAAGGGGACAGGGATCTAGCATTGTTTTTATTTCTTTAGATTTTTGGGGGGCACATGTGACAATTCTTATATGGGCTGTGTTTTTTTTTTTTAAAGAAGGGGACGGGTATAGGCACTTTTTTTTAACTACATTTTTGGGGGGCACGTGGACGTTTTCATAGTATTGTTGGAGAGGGCACTGTAGGTTTTTATTTAAGGAAATGGGCATGTGTAGTGATTTTGGTGCAGGGCATGCTGCTGACAGTAGTACTACAAGCGCAAGCATGCCTTGTCATTCATGGGCATGCTTGTGCTGATAGTTCTACTAGCGGCAGCATGCCCTGTCGGGCTGTACTGTATTTATTTATTTTTTTAACATAGGTTGCGGTAGCGGGGAAAGGGCTATTTTGTTTATATAGGTTGCGGTGGGACAGGCGGAGGAAAGGGTTATTTTTTAGATAGGTTGCGGCGGCAGGCAGGCGAAGAAGGGTTTTTTTTTTTTTTAAATGTTAAAAAACAAACAAAAAAAAAACCTACGGTCGGAGCAATTAAGGTTCCGACTGGTTTTTGACAGTCAGATGTGCCTTGCACATCCGCATACTACTCTGAAGTAGCACCCTACGTGCTATTCAGAGTGGGCTATAGGATGCACACAAGCGCATCCTTGAATAGCCTGTAGGCAAATTAGCTTGTGCGATTCCGCATCGCACAGACACGAATCTCTGAATCCAGTCCCATGTCTCACCAGACGCGGACAAAAAAATGAACGCTACTTCATTGCAGGGGAGTAATCTGCCGCAAATCAGGTAATCAAAGTGGCGAACCACAGCCCAATTGTGGTATTGCACACCATTTCATAAAAACATGATGAACACATTGATTTTTTTCCCCCAATATAACAGATGTTTTTTTTAACTCAGCTTGGTCACGTGCATTACATAGCCCAAAGTATGTGTATACCCTTTAAATTAGTTTTCGTTGTTTTTTTTTAAGGCCATACCTATTTCTAAGTTTTGCATAAAATCAAGACTACAACAACGTGATCTGCACAGCCAAACATTAGTAGTAGAACAAGTGGTACTGGAGAGCAGTCATAGCAGGTCACCTTTCCATAAGCCAGTTGTAGAATTTCTCCCCTCTAGAGGCGAACCTTTCATATGCAGGTATTTTAAAGCGGTTACAATCTCCGGCCAGAAAATCTGATTTCCGAAAAAGGGACATTCGAAAGCTCCTTTTTGGATGACCCTTTTTCGAATACTTACCAATTTAGACATATCGCTGGACCAGGGACAGGGGAGTAAACTATCTGCACGGGGTAGAGAGGGTTAGGCTCAGGCTGTAGGGGAGGTAGGGTTAGGCTACAGAAGATGGAGGGTTAGGGTCAGGCTGTGGGAGATAGTGGGTTAGGGTCAGGCTGCAAGTAAGGGTGGGTTAGGGTCAGGCAAGGAGGGTTAAGGTAGTGAGAGGGGAGGGTTTAGGGTTAGAATTAGGGAAAGGAGCGGGGGACTATTTTTGCTTACCATGTCGGAGCATGGAGCTTTCGGTGCTCCAAGGATCAATTGCTATGCCTCATCGAGGTATATGCAATCGAAATCCCAGCCAGTTCGCAACTGGCTGGGAGGAAATGGCAGATACAAAATCGGCCATTCGGACCAGAGCCCCACACCCATTTTAAAGTTGTATCATCTAGAAAGATCATGTCATTAATAGGGCACCCGATTATATAGAACAGGAACGCAGAGTTAAACACTAACAAGAACATTGCCAGCAGCTTCTTAAAATGCACTTCCGCAGCCAAACAAGCTTTATGTGCAATAGCAAATAACAGCTGGAGTTGTGTAAAGTCCATCACTGATGAACAGAGAAGAAATATCTACATTATCTAGGGCAGTGCTCCTCAACCAGTGTGCCATGGCACAGCAGTGTGCCCAGGATGTTGCCAAGTGTGCCACAGTGAAATGCCTCCAACAGGAGAAAAAGCACTGGAAGACCTTGCCTTAAGGAAATAAGGAGATACTGGGGAGGCTGTAGTTACATGAATGCAGAATACTGGAGAGCTGAAGACACGTTTGGTTATACTGAGGAGGCTGGAGACACATGAATGGGAAATACTAGGGAGGCTGCAGACATACGAATGCGGACTACTGGGGAGGCTGCGGACACATGATGGGGCTGTTAAATTAGTTATAAGAAAAAAAAAGTTATTAGCTGCGATTTTTAAATTTATCAAATAAAAAAATAACAATATATCTGTGCATGTACTTTGTAATTCCTGCTTTTTTTTGTATATTTTGCTTTTGGTGTGCCGCGGAATTCTGGGAAGGGCTTAGGTGTGCCAAGGGTGAGAAAAGGTCGAGGAGCACCGATCTAGATCACAGTAATCACAACTGACTATCAGGCAGACAAACAAATATGGGTGTGGCAATTACCAGGAAAACACTTTCTTTTTGGGGAGTACTGGGGAAGTTTTCCTTTACTTATAGTAAACTGAAATCTTAAGGCTAAAACATTTAAAGGACAACTGGAGAATTGTGTACTTTGCAGAAAGCTCTTTTATCATGAAATGTAAGGTCCCAAATAATGCAAATTTGTTTTCTAGAGCTTGGTGTGGAAGATATTCGTTGGCTTGGAGAACCCTTTTCCCATATAAATACATTTGGAATAAACTGAAGCAAACAACATCTATGTCCATTTTCAGGAATATCCTTGCGGCAGAACTTATCAAGAGGCTGTGATTAATGCAATGACTTTAACAAGCAGCACATTTGGCTTGTAATGTACATGTATACCAGTGTTTCCCAACCCTGGTCCTCAGGTACCACTAACAGTGCATGATTTCCAGATCTCCTTGCTATGAAACTTTTAAAATGTGTCAGTCAGTAACAAACACACCTGTGCTCCAGCAAGGAGACCAGGAAATCATGCACTGTTAGTGGTACCTGAGGACCAGAGTTGGGAAACATTGATGTATACAAATATTTTCTGCAGGGCTGATTCTAAGATAAATGCAAATGTTAGAGGTGTTGACAAAATTTTACCAAAAACAAAACAAAACACACAATACTTTGCAAACTTTGCTTTAAAAAGTAATTGGTCCAGGGGCAAAAATACACTAGTTTTGAGGCTATGGCTGTTAAATTTTGCATCAAATACTATAATGAAGATTTATAGACTTCACCCTTGTTGCTTAAGACTTAAAAGGTTGCTTAATAGGGGAGGAGAATAAAAGATAAGGGGCCAGATTTACTAAGCTGCGTGTTTGGAAGAGTGGAGATGTTGCCCATAGCAACCAGATTCTAGCTGACATTCTCTAGTATGTAATAGGAAAGTGAGAGCTAGAATCTGATTGGTTGCTATGAGCAACATCTCCACTTTTCCAAAGCCACAGCTTAGTAAATCTGGCCCAAGGACTGTAACATTATACTAATTAGTTATGTCTGAATATCAACATTCATAAATTTGAGAACAATTATGTTAATGGAACAAACACAAAAGCACCCATGATCAGAAATAGGGTATTCATTTTTCTTTTATTAATAGCAAAACATGGAAAAACAAAACCCAAAACATTAAATCAATATCAGTGACTACAGGGTCAGTGTGACCTGGGATCCCAGTGGCTTGATTCCCTGAACATAAATGGGAGTCAAAGTTTAAAGTCCATAACAGAATATTACTGCAGATGGTATAAGTATTTGGCAAGTGCAATTAGTCCCAAGACATTTTACAAAATCTCATTTTGACACAAAAACCAGCAGCAATCAGGTTGGATTCTGGTGTAATATTTCCAAAACTTTTTTTGGCCAAATTCTTTGGTCAATCCATTAGCTTTTGTGGCAGGTTCCTCCAAGACAGTGCAATACTAAATTAGGTAACAAAAGTCATCTTATTCTGTGCCCATTTCTCTAGAAAAAAATAATCACTAACCCTTAAGTTAATATAAAAGTAAAATTAACCCAAAGACCACATCACCATAAAAACAATTATGCCTATAGACAAAACACAGAGTTTACTGCAAGACTGACTTCCCTGATTAGCAGACTGAAGAATAAAAAGCACAAGCTTATTTTTGGTGGCTGTCTGGTATCAGTTCATGGTTCATAGAAAAATAGTTTGGAACAAAAAAAATGCAGTAACTGCATACTAATAATAAATGGTAATACAGCATTAATCTCATTTTCTATTTTAGGAAAGTCCCAACTTCCGCCATGCTTGGGACATTGTATATCCAACCAATGTTTTTGCCCAAAGTGCTGGAGTCCCCATGTAACTCAGTTCCATGTATAATCCTGAAGATTCTTGGAGGTGGAAGACGCCTAGCTGGGGATAGGTCCAACATTCCTGGCACAACAAGCCCTGCGCCCCTGACGTACATTACACCAGTTTTTTTGCTTCAAAGAAACTCTTAAGATGTCTCATCTGCCAGACTCCAATGGCCACTAGTATGAAAGTCTGAGCAATGGACCACCACAGGACACGCTGGTTGGTGCTCTCACTGGTCTGACGAAACCGCTCNNNCTCACTGGTCTGACGAACCCTCTTTTCCCGCCACTGAAAGAACATGGGATAAAGCATTGGAATATGGTCATAAAACACATTAAGCTGAAAGAAGAAAATGTTACATGTTGGTCCTAGGGGTAACATTAGACACATAAATTTACATAAAATTTTAGCACGCAGCCAGAACTGAAGAATAACTATGGCCTATTGCATTCATTAGAACACAAAATACACGAGGATTAACACTCTTACCCATTCTTTACCAAACACACGCTAAAAAGAAAAAATTAAAGCTGCAGTCTGATTGTTTGCCGTAAGCAATACTGCTATATCTTAGAAACCTCACAAAATATACCCCTTTTACTTTAACTGCAGTAGGTACATTTTGTTATGTGAAGTCAAAGTTCACGCCTCCCCCCCACCCCATAGGCCAGACGCATTTATTGACATTATTTTATTTGTTTGAATGGAACATTACA
Source organism: Limnodynastes dumerilii (assembly GCA_011038615.1). Lineage (NCBI taxonomy): Eukaryota > Metazoa > Chordata > Amphibia > Anura > Limnodynastidae > Limnodynastes > Limnodynastes dumerilii. The sequence goes on along the minus strand of WWET01002864.1, from coordinate 25,550 downwards.
GCCTTACCCTTTGGTAGTTTTGCTCTTTTTGAATTTGTTCCACTTGTTCTATCAGTTGTCGTACACGCAGCTGTAGCTCACTTAGTTTGTCCTTGGCAGCAATCTGGGCATAATCATTGGCATGTTCTCCAACTTGAATATCAAGGTGAACCCTCTGTAGAAAAAGCAGAATGCCTAGTCATGTGACAGATGGGAAATAAAGATAAAAGAATGTACATCCATTAAACTAAATAGTGGCAAGCGTAAGGCAAGGTAAATATTTAAAATTAGACTTTTTTTTACCAAAAAAAAATAAAAAATGAGTAACCTATTTTGTAACCTTTCCGGCTCAGTTTAGGTTAAAAGTTGAACATAGCCATGACAAAGTGTTTCGGAAAACAGCATAAGCCAATTTTTTTTTTTGCCATTACAAAGTACATTTATC
>WWET01002863.1:176892-191802 GCA_011038615.1 Limnodynastes dumerilii | reverse complement strand
CCGATACATTAAATAACGCCATCTCAAGATGGCGTTAGGGTAGGTATTACAGCGGTCCCCCCATATATCCCCCTTTTTCTCCCTCTAATAGCTGTTACTAGGGGGAGGAAAACAGGGGTATATATATCGGGAGACTGCTGTAATGCAAAACACTAATTAAAATGTACAAAAAATAAAAAAATATAAAAAACATTTTTTAAGTAGATTAAACGATACAAAATAAAGTGATTTCTTAACTGTCCCGGCGCCGCGTCTGCTTCGGATTCCAACACATGTGCAGTGTTACTTGCCTTTTGGGACAAAAGTTTCTAAGTCCCAAAAGGCAACTACTGCGCATGTGCGGGAACTAATGCTTCACTCGATCCCGGCGAAAGTCCCGCAGATCATCGTGGGACCTCGCCGGACAGGTGAGATATATTAAATTTAGCGAAAACAGGTGCAAGACTCGCTGCGAGGTGCACTGAACAATAATGCTCACAATGAGCGTTATAATAAATGCACCCCATCATCTTTCTGAAATATAGTGTCCGGCAACACTCTAATGACAAGCTTAACATCCCTTCCTCAGATTTTTACAAATATATACAACTAAAATCCTGGTCCAACTCAATTTCTAAGTCTCGTGGATCCCTTCGTCCTCCTCCAGAACCTTTTAAATCCAAATTGTCTCCAGATTCTGGAAGAAAGGGTATTACCTTTTGGTATCAATATATTGTGCAACCTCGAGAGTTTGTGAAATCCAGGGCACCACTTGCCAGGAAGCAGATCTCGATCTCTTTTTCTATGGATAAGTGGGAAAAAATCTATACTATGGGCCACAAATTATCTAAACGTTTAAATCATTAAATATTCACATAATCTGGAAATGTCCCTCTATATGCCCAGACTGGCTCTTGGATTTTAAGCTGGCTAGCAAGGTTCCCAAATTGGATCTAACCCCCTCCCCGTACATAGATTTATTTCATTTTTTCCCTTCCACAGTTCCAATCCACACTATGGGCCTGATCCAGACCTATACCGCAGGGCTGTGCGTACTAGCGCACAGCATAAGCTACATTCACTCCTCCGGTGCGGCCATAATTACACACTGTTACGCCGGCTGAAGGCTACCTTAACTTCAGCCGGCGTAACAGGAGTGTAATTACGCCCAGACCTGCTCGTAAGTACCTAAGCCTGCCCTCCCGCCCTCATTTCCCTACCTCCCCCCTGCCTTCCTTCCCTAACTGTTGCATAGTTACGGTGAGGAACACCCCCATCAACCGTAACAGTTAGGGACGCCCAATCCTAACTAAAGGCTTTCCCTAGTTACGCCGGGCAATATCTGCCCGGCGCATGCGCAGATCGGCTAAACAGCCAATCTTACGCATCCGCCCGCCGTAACTACGGTGGCGGGCAGAGGTCTGGATCAGGCCCTATATATGTTTTGAGCCTTATTTGCATTGCTACCAACATGGTCATATCCCTGATCCTCTTTCTCTAAGGAAGATCATTTCTAAGGTTTCGGATTGTCCTTTTTTCTGCCACAACCTTCTCTTGGCTCCTGTCCTGTCCTGCACTCTTGGTCCTTCCAGCTTCCATGGCATTACTGTCCTCAATGGTATTGTATTGGATTTGTGTTTTCCAGGGGAGGGGCCTTTGCATATCAATAGATCTAAAGCAGCTGAAATTGAGTTTCATTCACTTATGAATCGAGTGTAATTTATGTTAATACGTCTTTCGACAGATCACTTTGCGGCACTACAATGACAACGGTCGTCGGTTTTCGTCAGTTTCCAGCGCCGTTCTCGCGACGGCTATCTATATGAAATGTCCAACAACAACATGTAAGTTTTTTTTATCTTAACCCTAACTATCAACTTTTGGCACCCTAACATTAACCCTCCTCTAACCCTAACCATCCTTGTTCGGCAGCCCAAACCTAAACCTAACCTAACTAACCATCCTTATCCTGAAGCCTTTCCACTCTGCAGCCTAACCCTCACCATCCCTTTGGTGCAATCTAACCTTAACCCTCCCCTCTCAGCAGCCTAAATCTAACCCTCCCTGTCCTACAGCCTAAGCCCAACCAGAACTGGGTACCTTGACGAAATGAAAGCAAACCCCAATGTACCCATTCCAGGATTAAAATATTCTTTATTAAACAGGTGTCAGCACTGATACATCCACAGTTAAACTGTCTGCTGTATTAGTGTCGAAAATGGGTCATTGCAGCCCCAGCTACATCCCGTCTCATACTGCCCTCAGGTCACCGTCAATGTTGGACATACGCTAAACTGAATCAATGTGTCATGTGACTGTGTTTTCAATGGCATTCCAGCAAAATCATGAACAGTAGGGAAATGCTAAACTAAAAAAAAATATCTCCCTCCCTCTCTCTCTCCCTCTCTCCTCTCCCTCCCTCTCTCTCTCTCACTCTTCCACTTTTTCCCCTTCTTTCTCCCTCTCCCCCTCTCACTCTCTCCATCCATCGTATCCCATCTCCCCTATCCCTCTCTCCAATGAAAACCTCATATTTACCAATTGGGACAGTGGCCAGTTCATTTTCAGGTGTATTTTCAAAATCCGGGTCATAAGTCATATCATCTAGAAAAGATTATTACAGAATTAGATCAAATAGTTATATTCACAGTTTTTGGTGTTCTGCTACTACCCTGCTACTTGCTCCCTCTCTCTCTCTCTCCCTGTCTTCCTCTCTCTCTCTCTCTCTCTCTCTCTCTCTCATGCAATATTTGTTATTTCATAACATTATAAAATATTTTGCCCCTTTCCTTTCCCCTATTACAATGTATCTGTTCTGGGTTGAGAAATCAATAGAATGAGCATCCCAGTAGATCAGATCCTGTAATGACCCTTTGAACTCTATCAAATTAGCTCCTGGCTGATTTTTTTCTTACACATTCCGATAGACAAACATCAAAGGAAATATATGTGCTGACTGGTGCTCTGCCTATCAAGCAGTTTTGCAGTCAGCTGGAGACCATCAATGGACTGTAACTGGTTACTGTGGGAAATGGGCCGAGGAGAGGAAGATCTATGTGTTTACATTCTCCTGACATTAATACCAGTATAGAGCCACATGTACTACAGATATATATTTTATAAACACATGTAAGATTTAATGTACTGCGAGTCTGCATGCCGGCTAGCAAAAGATATTACATGAAAGGGAGATTTGTATCTGAAAGCAGGGACTATTACGTTCATTATAAAAAAAAATAAAAAAATGTAAAGTATAAAATAAAGAATACAACAGACCCTCCAACATGACCCATTCCATTAGGTACAGTTTAATCCGCTCCTGAGCTTCCAACTGTCATTCATCTGGTTTAAATGAAATAACTGATATTTAAAAAAACCTCTTATTGCCTCTTCAACAAACCTGGTTACCATAGTAACTGACAGTTGGAAACTGAGAAGCAGAGTATTTTGTACCTAATGGAATGGGTCATGTTGGAGGGTATGCTACAAGAGCCAAATTTACTAAGATGTGGGAAAGGAAAAGTGGAGAAGTTGAAATCAACATGGTTTAGCCCAGGAGAAACTCATTTCAAGCACTTACTTAAGAATGGATCCAGACCATCATAGCCAAAGGGCAGGGTCATCATCAAGGACATACAGCCGGGACTAACTGTACAGGAACCACAGCAGATGGGGGTCTGCCGTCATTACAGGGCCAATGGTAACTCAGGTCTGCGGGCCCCCGCCCATGTGGCATCACTGATGACATCACATAGGGGGCGAGGCTCGTGGGTGTGTCCCTTGCACCACAAATTCTGAAGGCGGCCCTGCTAAAGGGTGTTAAGAAATAAATGGGCCTGTCTGCTACACTGGTACTTGGGACCCCCTCATCCCTCCTGTTCGGAGGAATTCAGCCATCCTGACCCCTATATTAACCCAAGAGTTTAAAGGCCTTAAACAATTGCATTAAATATAAAAAATAGTATGTCCTGGGTTTTATTAAACTTCTTTCATCATCTTTGTATGCAGGACAAAACACCATGCACACATTATATAGGATGAACCATATATTATTACCGTATATCTTTTTTTATTATCCATGGTACTTATTGTTGGATCATTACCCCCCTTTACCCCTCCCGTAGTATAATTTAAAATCTTGCAGCATCCAACTTAACTCACAGCAGCATGCATAAATCATGTAATGTTGAATAAAATACAGGCCTCTTCTGGTTGTGATAAGCATATTTGTGGGTCGCAGCCAAATGGCAGCAATTGAAAGAGAAATCTTGCAAAATATACCTAGGAGTCAATTAATTAAACTGAGAGAAATAGAAAATGCTCACGTCATATTTTCCCACTCTCTCTGCAGTTCCCCATTGATTTTCTCCCCTTGGTCACAAAAAGGTTTGCCATCCAGTACAGGAGTACGAGTTATTGAACCTCACGGAGGGAAAGCGTTGGAAATCCAGAATTAAAAACTAAGAGGAATACAGGTGGAACGTTACACAGGGCCAAACCTACGTTGAATGTCAGGGGCAGTAAAATGAATCTGTGCTTTGCTTTTGGTTATTGCACAAGATGCTGACCAGATTTACTTTTTTTTTGTTATTTAGACTTGGGCTAGGAAACATAATTTATTTATTAACAGGTTTTTATATAGCGCTATCAGATTATGTTGTGCTTTACAGAGAATATTTAACATTCATGTCAGTCCCTGCCCCATTGAGGCTACATTCTAAGTTCCCTAACGAAAACATACACACACACACACACACACACACACACACATTAGGGCTAATTTATTCAGCAGCCAATTAAACTACCAATGTGTTTTTGGAGTGTAGGAGAAAACCGGAGCACCCGGAGGAAACCCATGCAGACACGGGGAGAACATACAAACTCCACACAGATAAGGCCTAGTCTGGGAATTGAACTCATGACCTCAGCGCAGCTCTCAATTCTCAATACTGGTTGCAACAGATGAAATTGACCTCCCCTGCAATTAAACATGGTTGTGCACAGGTGAAACTTTACTATTCAACAATGACGTTTATCTAACCTATAGTGGCTGACTTTTATTATTCTGAGAGATTTCCAGGAGAAAATATAGAAAAAAGACAAACAATAGTGAGCTTAAAAAGCCACCTGTCATTCATAAAGTTACTCCTTATTGGTGCACACGCTGAATATAACAATTACCTTCAGATACCACAAGAAAATGTAAAAAAATATTTTATTTTATTTTATTTTGTGCATATAATTTCATTTAAAATTAAAACACTCATCACAGATATCTTAACATTGTGTTCATGTGCAAATGCTAACATATAAACATTAAAATGGGTTCTTGATCTCCATGAATTGCTGGACTAATATCTGTTCAAATATATACCATATTTACCATCAGAAGAAAGCTTCTGCCCGGACCTCTATACTAAGGCATCAAAACTCACCCTTTCCACCCCCCTAGTGACCTCACAGTCTGCACTTCTCCTGATTCACAGGTGGTATACTTGGCTATCCTGTTTTATACCCCAGTCCTCAGGAATCAGCCAGTAATTCAGGTCAAAAGAACTCCAAAATGGGGCTCCATAGCGCTCTGGAACACTCGCATTCAAGTTTCACATGTACTGGTGCTTTCTCAAATCTTGCATCATTTGTGATCTGAATTACTGGCTGATTCCTGAGGACCTGGGGTATAGAACAGGAAGGGCAAGTACCTGTGGTATACTATGTAAATAAGGGTCACTATAAATGGGAAAGGGCAGTTCTCTAGACCCTATTTCAGAAGAGAGAGCTGCACAGAAACTTTCTGCCCCGCCGCAGACAGGTAAGCACCGTTCTCTATTTCCCCAATCCTTATGCTAAATCTTACCCTAACCCTCCCCTTCCATTACCCTAACCCTTAGCCTCCCTTCCGCGCAGCCTGACCCTAAGACTCCCTTCCCCGCAGCCTGACCCTAATACTTCCCTACCTGTAGCCTAACCCTAAGACTCCCTTACTAGTGATCTAACCCTAAAACTCCCTTCCCCCTAATCCTAAATCTGCCGTTTTAGGCTCCATGCCCTCCCTGCAGCCTAACCCTAAGTCTCTCCTTCTCCCATTCATAACCTCCCTGCAGCCTAACCCTAAAACTATCCTACTAAAATACATCCCCTCCACTGCCCATATCTGTACTGTCATCGAATTGTTGGAAAGCGTTGGGTCTGGTGGCGGGTCTGCAGCAGGATTTTTTAAATGGGGCCATATTCTAAAATACAAATAAATAGCTGAGCTGCATGCTGGGAAGGATCCAGACATCCACAAGAGGGTTTCCCTGACTTAAGTTGTGTTAAGTTTTTCCTTCCCTATCTCATCAAGGAATGGTACGGTGACTAGGCCTTATCTGTGTGGAGTTTATATGTTCCCCCCGTAACTGCGTGGGTTTCCTTCTACACTCCCCCCAAAAATTCTGGTAGGTTAATTGGCTGCTGAATAAATTAGCCCTAGTTTCTGTGTGTGTATACACATGTGTTAACGTAGAATGTGGCTCCAGTGGGTCAGGGACTAATGTGAATGTTAAATATTCTCTGTAAAGCACTACATTATCTGATAGTGCTCTATAAAAACCTGTTAATAAATAAATAAATAAAAAAATGAGCACACAGCAGAATTAATTCCTCTTCACGTGGGAGCTGATCCAGAGTTTTTGCAGAGGCGCAAACGAAAAGTGCTAAACGCTAAAACACACCACTCTGGATAGGACATAGTGAAAAAGGTCAGTTGTTTTCAACACACAAACAGATCTACAGAGTTGCGAACTGGCTGGGATTTCAATTGCATATGCCTCGAAGAGGCATTGCAATCGATCCACGGAGCACCGAAAGCTCTGGGGTACTAAAAGTTGTAAAAAAATTGTCCCCCACTCCTTTCTCACTACCCTAACCCTCCCTTCTTGGCAGCCTGACCCTAACCCTCCCTTAATTGCAGCCTGACCCTAACCCACCATTTCCTGCAGCCTGACCCTAACCCACCATTTCCTGCAGCCTGAACCTAACCCTAACCCCTAATGCTAGCCCTAACAATAACCCTAACCCCAACCCTAACCGTAACCCTGCAGATAGTTTACTTACCTGTTCCAAATCCGACAATAGCAACGGCTGAGGTGCGGCGGAGAAGTATAAATCGGTAAATATAGGAAAAAGGGACATGCAAAAAGTTTCATTGCGGAGAGTATAAAAGGATAAGTATATTTGACACATAGAAAATTGTGCACCCCTTAAGACAGTTCTGGGGGGTTACACTGTGATAGCCTCCACCTTCTTTCTCTGGTATTAAACCTAATCTCTGCCTCCAGCCCTAAATCTCAACTTATACCCTGCTATGGGAAACGGGAGGAAATAGGTAACCTGCTCCCTACAATTTTCTATTTGCCAACCATTCTGCTGGCGGCTGTATCATAGTCAAAATTTGGCCAACTAGACCGGCAACCGCTTCCCCTTTGTAACTTAGAATAATAAGAAATATAAAAATGGATAACCTGAGAAATTAACTAAATAATAAAATGACATGCACGCGGCACATGTTACGCATCGTAACTCTGATCGTACGTAACTTGTACGTAACTCCGTATGATAGGGTGTGACATCCCTACACATGCCTAAAATACGCATTGTGGGAGGAGGAAGGCATTGAAATTGTACAGTATGGGCGGGGTCAGGCACTTATGTAGGACAAGGCATTACTAGAGATACGCAAGGAAAAGTTAAGGCAGGGTTCTGAACACGTAAGCCAGATAAATTTCGTGCATGAGAGGGGAGTGGCAGGGGGAGGGCATTATACTTAATAGTGCGTCACTTGGGTACACTTGCGTAATTAAAATGACCTTAAGTCTGGATCAGGCCCAAGGTGTATGTCCAATTGTAGAGGAATCGAACCATGTTCAATTTTGTTATCATTTTACGATGTTCTAGCATGTCTATTGCAGAACTTTTATACAGCTGTGATATATTTGATAGACTGTCACATGTTCAGAATTTTGTAGAATGTAGATTTTTTTTTTCCATCTGATCTTTGACTCTTAGCAACTGCTTTGAAATGGAAAAGATTTTGATTCACTTCTGCAATTGTATTTTTTTTTTTATCTGCGCTATCACAAAGTTCCACTGGAACCATCTCACTTTGTGAAGTAACTTACTGCTTACTGATGTGTACACTGAATTTAAATTTCTCTTGGCTACTCTGGAAACAGAGCCACTGGTCTAGTTCACACTTTTAAACAGAATATATGGAAGGCACAGTAATAGAATCTGTCAGAATATTGGATTCTTGCCGTGATTCCTATTTTCACAATCTACATCAATTCTTACTTGCTCAGATTTATTTTTGAAGCTGACAGGACATCATTTTATAGCTAGAAAGTTTCACACAGACAGTTCCGAAGTTTTTAGAACAGCTAGAAAGCTAATATGAATATAATACACTGAAATTGTCAACTCAGAAAGAGAATGCTCACATCCATCAATTTTAAGCCCATTAAAAATAATATATAGTCAATTTAATTAAAAATATAAAAGAAAAAAGCCTAAATTTTCTAGAGAAGAGGGACTCAAGCCATGATACGTTTATGATCAGAACATGTATTTGATAGATTAGTGATCCTGGATGTCAGAGGATGTATATGTAAAAAATAAATGTAATAATGTTTGGAAAAATATTAATATTTTACATGGATCTGATAAAATGTAAAACTTATTGCATGGTTTCCAACTTTTGCACCAGATTATGAAGGACCTTGTGATAGCAAAGTCTGTCCTGTGAATATCTCCACCTATGGGTGTGTCTCGCGATACCAGGAAAACTATTTCTCTATATCAATGGCACCACTAAAGGGGTGTGTCCTTCACTGCCAAAAGGGTGTGTCCTGTGCTGCCAAAGGGGTGTGTCCTCTAAATATTTCCACCCATGGGTGTGTCTAGCGCTGCCAGGAAAACTATTTCTCTATAACAATGACAGCATCAGTATTTACAGTTTGTTATATTGTCAGTAACAGTAACAAGAAAACACAGGCTGCGCTTCTTATTCAAATATATGAAATGTGTGCAAGTAAATATATAATTGAAGAGGTGCAGCCAAGGACCAAAGTGACCACTGAGAGAGAGGTAGGGTGCTCCATACAAACATTATATAACACCATGGTTGACGACTTTTGGCAGCTTCCCTCCGGGAGATCCCGGAGAGAAGCTAGCGACGCATGCAGGGGGCGGGGCTTAATGGCCCGGGTTATGCAAATTGCGTCATTAGGCTCCACCCCCTGGCTCATACTGACCTGTTTTTACATGAAATAGGGGTCAGGATGAGGCTTGATTCCGCCATCAAGTCCCTTCCTGTGCCTAGCAACACTAGTATACTAGTGTTGCTAGGCAGGGGGGCAGGACTTGAGGCCTCAAGTCACTTGCGGGAGATTTGCTGGCTCTCCCGGGAGAGTCGGCAACCCTGTATAACACTGTGTGTCAGCACATACATAAAAAGGAGGTTTAGATAACAATATAGCTATATTGGGTTAAGTTCACCTGCCCAGCATCAAGGCATCTGCTGTAGGTGAGTCCCTATCCATTTGCTATATGTGTGCTTAGGAGGTCTGGGCTAAGAGACTCCTGCCACTTGAACAGTGTGCAGTGGCCATATTGGGGAGGGGTCAGGCTCCCACAGTAAAAGTAGTAACAGTAACAAGAAAACACAGACTGCGCTTCTATATGGCCACTACACAGTGGTCACTAATAATACTTTTAGTATTTTTGGGCCTGATCCAGACCTAGATAAGTGCTGGAACTTAGTTACTCCTGGGCTAAACCATGTTGATTTCAGGGGCAGTCAAGTTAAATGTATTCTTTGCATGCAGGGATATATCTTTGAATTGTTTACTGCACACAGATATGGACCAGCGTCACTATCACACTGTTATTTAGACTTGGGATAGGAAATATCACCTCTCTACTCTAATGCTGTTTGCAACAGAAGAAATATGACTCCCCTGCAATCACCATGGTTTAGCCCAGGAGTATCTAAGTTCAAGCACTTAACTAGGTCTGGATCAGGCCCATTGTGAAGACTGAATAGAAGATTAGCTGACTTCATCTTTATAGAAAAGCTAAAAGTAGGTGACACTGCAGCTGATCAACAAGATATTTTTCATTTCTGACTTCATTATTGAAGTCATGTTGCCTTAGATAACTACCAGTTTTTGATTATATCCTGGCTCACATAAAAATGGCCACCTCTTTAAATCTCAATGCAGGGAAAATGGAGACGATTTCTAAATTCTGTCATCATACTGCAATGACTTCTGCAAGTGAATCATCATCTGGGAGATTGCCAAACATTTCAGGGAGATTGCCCACTCTTCAGGGAGTCTCACTGATATCCAGGGAGTGTTGACAACTAAAACTTACTGAGAGTAAACCAAGGTCCAAGTGACCAGGAAGTGGGTGTAGTGCTGCTGTCAGAGACAAAGGAGTGAATCCAGACTCCTGGAAAGTGGGCACTTCCGATTCCATGCCATGAGTGCCGCAATCTATGCTATTTAGCAATACAATTTTTAGTTGTTTCCAATATTTTCCAACAGCAGAGCAGGTTATGATCGCAAGGGGGAGGGGGTTTTATATTTACACTAGTCAAAAGTCCTTCAGAAGGATGGGAAAAAGTATTCTGCATATATATCTCTCCAGCCTCCAAATGTATGTCTCTCCAGCCTTCCAAAATTCCCCATCATGTATCTCCAGCCAACCAGTAATCCCCATCATGTCTCTCCAACTTCCAGTATTCCCCATCATGTGTCTCCAGTCTCCCAGTATTCTCCATCATGTCTCTCCAGCTCCCAGTATTCCCCATCATGTGTCTCCAGCTCCCAGTATTCCCAGTCATGTGTCTCTAGCCTCCCAGTATTCTTCATTGTGTGTCTCCAGCTCCCAATATTTTCCTTCATGTAAATCCAGTTCCCAGTATTCCACAACATGTGTCTCAAGCTCCTAATATTCCCCATCATGTCTCTCCAACCTCCCTAGTTTTTCTCATAATGCCTCTTCAGCTTCTAGTATTCCCCATCATGTGATTTCAGCTCTCAGTATTCTCTGGCATGTCTTTTCAGCTCCCATTATTCCCCATCATGTGTCTCCAGCCTCCACGTATTTCCCCATCATGTCTCTCTAGCTCCCAGTATTCTTCATCATATCTCTCCAGTCTCCCCTTTTTGTGTTTATTAATGAATGTGAACAAGGGGAGATCCATTTACTATGATGCATTTTTTTCTGTTATGAAACATTGTTGGCTGTGAGAGACATGTTAATGATACATAAGGTCAATAGTACCTGTCTGTGAATTTAGGTGACCTGGTACCTCTTTCAGGGATTTTACATTGTTTTGTAATGGTTACTACTGGTTTGTATATGTTTGCTGTGCAATAATAAATTTAAATTGTTATTGTTGATACCTGTGCATCTGAGTGTTAACAGTACTTTGGTTGTGTAAGATATCAGAGATGGCCTTTTTATTATTAATTATTATTATTATTATGATTATTATTATTATTATTATTATTATTATTATTACCAACAAAACAGTTGTTGTTTTTTTCAGTTAGAATTTGAAATTTGTAATTCATGAAATGTTTATGAAACAGAAAACATATATTGGAATGGAACTTGTGTACCCATAAAAACAGTAAAATTCAAGATTTGTTTTTTCATGAAAAGCTGCAAAGATTTTTTTTTTCTAATAAAAACATTATTTGACATACGAGGGCAATTAACTAGACGTTCCTTATGTGTTTGTCCTTCAGAATAGGTGAATTTATCTGGGAACAGATGGGCTCCCTATAGCTTAATGGCAAATATACAACACCTAAATCTCTACCTTTGTTCTAAAGAGGGAATTAGTTCAGAGAATTGTATTTATTAAGGACAGAAAAGGAAAAAAGAATTGTAAGTAATCATTTTTTTTATTTCATTTTTGTAACTTATAAATGTAACACCCTTGCAATTATCTTGAATGGATCTTGTGTGATCCAGACATTAAAGAATATCTACAACATTGAAAGTGCAGTCACGTGGATACAGAAAATGATAGGTGTTAGGAGTAAAATTAGAGAAATAAGAGGACGATCTTGACCCCTATGCTGCAGGAACCCGTGAAGAAGATTTACCTGATTGGAGACTTTATTAATGATGGGCCGTATTCAGAGATCCATTTTTGAGGGAAGTTCCGTGCGTATTTTTAGGATCGGATTAACTGCGCACGCGTAGTAACTTTATGTATGTACTTTACGTTGACTATACGCACGGAAGTGCCTAACGGACGTACATGTGAATCGCACTTGGGGACATACGCATGGAAATCAGACGTACGGAAAAATTTACATATAAATGGGTGGGGGAGGCATTTAAATGAACACATAGAGTCGCGGTTATCAAGAATCGCATGGACGGAGTATATATACGCACGTAAGTATACCCAAAAAGAACAGAGTGGTCTATGGACTCATAAGTCACCCGCCACACATCCGGGAGAGGGGAGTGTCAGGGTTGTTATTGGGTGTTTCCTTGCTCTGGCCGTGCGTATAATTGCGTGCCTTTAAAAACAGATCTCTGAATACGCCCCGATATCTTGTTCTGAGAAGTCTATGATGACCCATTTCTGACTCACTGTGGGTCAATTGAATTTCGGTAGCGCAATGAGCCAATCAAGCACCATCACTCCGTCGAGGCACAGAGACTGCTTTTGAAATCCTTTAGGCAGGCACTGGTGAAGTAGTGACCAGAAGTGGTCAAAGGAGGAGGCTAAGTAGAAGAGTGGAAGCGTCTCCAGTAGGATGATCGGAAGAATCACTGGAGAACATATTTGAAGATGTCATGAATAACAGGAGAATGTTCCTCAAGGGTAGGAGGATGTAGGCCGCATCTGGGGAGAGATAGCAAGTGTCTTCAATAAAAGTGCCTTATAATCAAAGCCCTCCAGTGTCAGCCAGGTTGACTGTGATCGGTAAGCATGTAATAGGCATCAAAACAAGAATGTGTTTTCTGCCCTAGGTTCACCGTGGCAGGTCCAAACAATAGGCCTGTTCCCTGGTGTCTATCAGGATCACGTGGGAAGCTACGGTGCATGTATGGGTAGGGGCATATGATTGTCTTTCAGGTCTGCACACCACCTTGGCACACCGCATGACCACAATCTGTTGCAGGCGTGAGAAGATCAGTGTTTGTGCTACTTCCAAAACCAGCAATAACATATACATTTATTATAGCACCATGTCCCTGATTCCCACTTAAGCGTGAGTTAGATGTGGATAGAACCGCCTTTAACTCCCTCGTGCATCCCCTAACCCGCCCCCGTTTTTATATACCTTATGGCACTTAAGATTGCCATAGGGCTACCTTATCTTACTGTGTGTAGTTTCCTTCTTAAAAAGGAAGCTCTGCATGGACATTGCCTCCCCCCCACCCTCACGCTAATCTAAACCCTTCCCCCGCCCTCCCTAAACTAAATCCCTCCCCCTTCTTACTTCTAACTAAACACTCCCCGAGGCCGCATTAACACGCATCTTTCTAACTAAACTACTCCGTGCAGTCTTTTAAGACCGCCTGGAGGCAATCTACAGTATGTACCGGATTGTTATGTAGATTGTGTAAATGCCCTACGCATGCATGGTAGGTCATTTCTGGAAAATACGCACTTAAGAAGCACAAGTTTCTTAAGTGTGAATCAGGGCCTATGTGAACAAATACACATAATACAGTATATTTACTTACCTACTCCTTTAGCTTTGTGCCCTGGGCAATCTCCCTTTATTCCAACCCTTCATTGTTTCCTCACATCTCACAGAAAGCCACAATAATCTGCTACTCGTATTGACGGTAATAGACATGTCACTGATTCCCATCTACGTGGGCAGTTAAATATAGAGTAACCTTTTATACTTTGTTACTTTTATTAAAAAGTCAACAAAGAAAAAAACATGCCAACTATTGTGGCTCCTCCATGCCTTTGCATTACTGGAACCCAGGGCCAGCGCGACCTGCTCCGCGAGGGGATGCGGTGCATCCCGGCGCTATGCTGGATAGCCATCGGACATCCCCCCGCACCACGTTTTCAGATTGGCAGCGTTTATACAGTCTCCTGTAAAAAAGAGGTTCCTGTGTAAGCTGCAGCAGCTCACACAGGAACTCCCATATGAGCGCTGCCAATCTGTATAGCGGGGGGATGTCCGGATGCCTATCCAGTATAGCGCCAGGATGCACCGCATCCCCTCGCGGAGCGGGTCGCACCGGCCCTGATTCTATCCTCCAATGTAGTCGAGGAGAATGAGCTAATAGAAGAAGTGACAAGGGCTGAGGATGAGGAGCCAATAGAAGAAGTGACAAGGGCTGAGGATGGTACGTTCCATCTGGTTATTAAAAAAACTATTCGTAGAGATACTGTAAAGAAAAAGGGAAAAGCAAAACAAAAAACTAAGCATATTGGTGCCCTGAAAAATATAACAGCAGCGGCTCCCACCAGGAAGAGGGCCGAGCAACAGGTAAAGGAATGTATGGGAGCAGAAGTGAGGAAAGGGGTGGAGGGTCCAGTCCAGAAAGGGGGTGGAAGGGAAATTCAAAAAGGTGGGGAGGAGGATGGTGGGGGAAAGGTTTCAAGGGAAACTGCAGTACCACAGGAAACTGAGGAACAGGTAGTGAACCCCGAGGGGGAAAAAGGTGAGCTGGGAGAAATAGCTCCCAGTTGTGTACGGGTCCATATAGACCCAGGAGGGTTAAGTAGAAAACCCAAAGAGAAATCTCAGAGGGAGGAAAATATGTCAGGAAATAAATGTTTTAGTAATACCCCAGGACAGAATGAGGACTCCGAATACGAGTACCTAAGTCTGTCTGACGAGGAGAGCGTACCTCCTGGGGTAACTGTAAAAAGAAGAAACTCATCCG
>WWET01002863.1:165080-176386 GCA_011038615.1 Limnodynastes dumerilii | reverse complement strand
ATGATGGGGAAATTGTAGTGCTGCAGAGACATGATTGGGAAATTGAGAGGCTGCAGAGACATGATGTGGAAATTGAGAGGCTGCAGAGACATGATGGGGAAATTGTAGGGCTGCAGAGACATGATGGGGAAATTGATGGGCTGCAGAGACATGATGGGGATACTGAAGGCTGCAGAGACATGATGGGGTTACTGAGGGCTGCAGAGACATGATTGGGAAATTGGGTTGATGCAGAGACATAATGGGGATATTGTAGGGCTGCAAAGACATGATGGGGAAATTGATGGGCTGCAGAGACATGATGGGGATAGTGGGGGGCTGCAGAGACATGATGGGAATATTGGGTGACTGGAGACACATAAGGAGGAGTACACTACACACACAAACTGGATAACTTAGTGCTTAAAAGGCTGTGCTTCTATGGTATTATTGTTACAAATATTTTCTGTTTTGTGACTGCATTGCATTTTGTGACTGTTTTTTTTTTAACTACATTCAGATAACAAGAATGTTGAATTTATTGTACAGTGGTCAGAAGGATGCAGTCTGTATTGTAAGGGGGCCTGTATGGTATAGCGGTCACTAGGATAATGGTCCGGATCCAGAACTACACCCGTCTTCCATAGACGGACGTAGTTCGATAAACAGTAGCTACTGAGCATGCGTAGTAGCTATTGTACAAAATCTGCGTATCGTTTCGATACGTAGATTGCGTATATGCGGTCTAAAAGACCACATATACGCAATCTACGGACGTTGTCCGGACGTAGTTCTGGATCGTAGTTCTGGATCTACCCCAATGTCTGTATGTGTCCCTATAGCGGTCACTAGGATAATGTCTGTAAGGTATGTGTCCCTAAGATATTTAGTCTGTATTGTATTGCAGTTTTTATGATGAAATGGAATTTGTATAGTGGAGACTAGAATGCTGCCTGTATTGTTATGATTTGCTTTCTTTTATTGTGGTTACAAGATTGTGTTTTATGATGCTTACATGGATACTATACTCTAGAAACCCTAATGACATATTGTTAAACAGGTAGGCGCAAATTGAAAGTTTGCAGCGAGGCGCCGAACACCCTAGCACTGGCCCTACTGGAACCCCTGGAAGTTTTATATGAGTATTCTTGGAAACATAACTAGTGATGGCGTTAATATCTGAACAATGTTAGCCTCATGCCCGCACTTTGGGCCTGATCCAGAATAAGATCTATAAAGAATTCATAGCACACTTTAAAGATAAGTAAACAATAAAAATAAAGAAAAAAATTAAATATGCAAAAAAATGGGTCTTTTACAAGTGATCCAGAAGCCAAAGTAATTATGTCTCCTGATCCATCTATCAATTTATTTTTTATGTATCCTGATGGTTATATTCAATATTCTTTCTGTATTTATAGACAAATAGCTTTGTAGAGATGGCATAGTATGTAATGGAACACGTGGGCATGAATATAAACTGGAGGGTGGTAGATTCAGAGGAAATGTGCGGAAAAATGACTTTACTGAAAGGGTGGTAGATAAGTGGAATAGCCTCCCATCTGAGGTGGTTGAGGTAACACAGTAGAACAGTGTAAACATGCTTGGGATAAATATAAGGATATCCTAAATCTCACACTAAATTGAGGGTAAATAGGGTCTGGGGTCAGAATAGTTTTAAATAAACAACTGGGCAAACTGGATGGGCCATGTGGCTCTTATCTGCCGTCACTTTCTATGTAGAATATTACACTATTTGACAGGGCCGTAACTAGGAGTGGGCAATAGCGGTGGCCACACAGGGCGCAAAGTCGAAGTGGGACGGCGAAAAGTTCATTTTTAAGGTTAAACTGGTTACTAATTCAGGGTTGGGAACGCCATTTCCTTTTTTACCTCCTGGCGCTAAAATTTCTAGCTACGGATCTGATATTTGTTTTCTCGTGATTGACCTACTCTAGGCCATTTTTGTAAAGGCTCAATCTTAATGGACCTGATTCACACTTTCTTAAAATAAGAACTTAAAGTCACACCTGGGCTAAACCATGTTGATTGCAGGGGAGTCAAATTTCATCTGTTGGAAACAGTACTAGTGTTGAGAGGTGATATTTCCCAGCCCAAGTCTAAATAACAGTGTAATAGTAAAGCTGGTCAGTATCTGTGTGCAGTAAGCAATTCAAAGATATATCCCTGCATGCAAAGAATACAATTAAATTAATCCCCCCCTGCAATCAACATGGTTTTGTCCAGGAGTGACTTTAAGTTCTTATTTTAAGAAGATTCTTAAGTGTGAATCAGGTCCAATGTCCTTGAATGCACATTTGTTAAACCTGGAAAAAAAAAATTGTGTTTTTAATACACATGAACTGGACGGTTAAATTCTGGCAATACTTTCTAAGAGCATAAGGAATGTCAGCTGCTGTAAGAGGCAGAACACTACTCATTCACCACTAAGGGACATTCCCATCTGCTGCAATTAATACACTATAGATACATTTGCACAATAGCAATCAATATTCAGCTTAAAACTGCTACATAGCCTAGAACTAATTTTTTTTTACATTCTTGAATACATATTGTGTATATATTATTTCCTATAGCTAAAGGGAGAGCAATCAATTTGCATATATAATGACAATAAAATGCATGTATTTTGTATAATTGTGCATCAGTCTGTAATTTGAATAAATGTATTTCCTTCGACTTCCATAAGGCCTCTAATATTTTAATCCAGGCGCTGATGTGTACATAATTGCTTTTCCTATATAACAATGAAATGTAGTTCCGGCATATTTATTGCGTTAAGTTAAGACATTTGAATCTGAAAACAAACATTGCTTCCAAACATTTCACATTTGAAGAAATGTTTGCACTATAATTATTTCCTTTCCATTTATTACGCTTAAATGATACAAGAAGTAATTCTAAATGTTTGGTTTTGTTGAGTCGTTAGACTTTAGTGTTACTTGATTTTAATTGTTGTTTTATTGATTGTAGTAAAGTGTGACTGGTAATGTTACTTTATTGTGTAGGCATTCTTTATACTATGTTTCTTACAATCCATCTGATATAAAGGAACACGTAGAGCTGTAGTCAATTCACTGGAGAAATCATTCAGTCAATTTGAGCATTTTAGTTCTCATTTGGCAAAACAGAAATCTATTCAACCTATTGACCTGCGCTTATATTTAATAGGAACTGGGGACTGTAGTCACAGATAGGGGGGCGTATTCAGAGATCCGCTTTTTATGTACGCAATTATATGCACGCCGGAGCAAGGAAACACCCACCAACAAGCCTGACACTCCCCTCTCCCGAACAATTCGGTCAGGGACTTAACGAGTCCCTAGACCACTCTGTTCTTTACGTGTGTACTTATGTGCGTATATATGTTCCGTCCATGCAATTCTTGATAACCCCGCCTCCATGTGTTCATTTAAATTCCTCTCCCCACCCACTTTTATGTAAATTTTTCCATCCGTCAGATTGCTGTGCGTATGTCCCCAAGTGCGATTCACATGGACGTCCATTATACACATACGCGCATATAATCAACGTAAATAGTGTAACTAAAGTCACCACGCATGCGCAGTTGATTAAATCCTAAAAATGCGCACATAACTAGCCTCAAAAAACGGATCTCTGAATACGGCCCAGAGTCCATATGTTAGACTGACTGCAGAGGCTAGTGTATGGGATTGGTGATCTATAACCCCGCATGTAGGAAAGCAGGGCACCCCCCCCCCACACTCTCCTACATGTAGATTGTAGATTGTGGATCTGTATTAAGTATTCTGCATGGAAACCCTTCTTTTACCCCAACCCCTATCCTAATCCATACCCTAACCCTCCCCTTCCACGACCGACCCTAACTCTCCATTTCCATGACCCTAACCCTCCCCTTCCATGACCTTAACCCCCCCCCCTCTTCTATGATCAGAGCTGTAATGAAATTTTAGTACCAGGAGCAAAGAGAAAAAATTGCGCTCCCTCAACCTTTAGTTAATAACTAGTTTAACCTTAAAAATGTACTTACTGGCACCCCATGATTTTCCACCGATTCGTGAACACAAGGTGCATTTTGTGCTGTTGATTTATAATCAGTGTGGCGAGGGTTACTTCGTTGTATCTTAAAATCGCAGTGAATTATCTTTAAAATCAAAACACATTGTGCCCCTTATTAAAACAAATATATTTTATACAAATATAAAAAATAGTTTTAAATGTGTTTGTTTCAAAAATAAAATATATCGTGGCATGCTCTTAACCTATAGCATGCTGCTGCATATAGGACTAGAAGGCACAGCATGCCCATGTTTAGCAGGGCATACCGTGCCTTTTAGTACCATAAGCGGCAGGCATGCCAAGGGTTAAGAGCATGCTGTCGCATACAAAATGACCCCCATCCCTTTATTGAATGAATTATTGTCCCATTTAACTATATTATTTGATTAAATATCCCCCAAGTCAATAATAAATGTTAAAATGTCCTCCATTCCTATATTAAATCTTTAAATGTTCTCTATGCTTATAATAAATGCAACACTGTCCTCCGTGGTTAAATAAAGGTAACCTTACCCCCCCCCCCTCTTCTAGGATCAGAGCTGTAATGAAATTTTAGGACCAGGAGCAAAGAGAAAAAATTGCGCTCCCTCAACCTTTAGTTAATAACTAGTTTAACCTTAAAAATGTACTTACTGGCACCCCATGATTTTCCACCGATTCGTGAACACAAGGTGCATTTTGTGCTGTTGATTTATAATCAGTGTGGCGAGGGTTACTTCGTTGTATCTTAAAATCGCAGTGAATTATCTTTAAAATCAAAACACATTGTGCCCCTTATTAAAACAAATATATTTTATACAAATATAAAAAATAGTTTTAAATGTGTTTGTTTCAAAAATAAAATATATCGTGGCATGCTCTTAACCTATAGCATGCTGCTGCATATAGGACTAGAAGGCACAGCATGCCCATGTTTAGCAGGGCATACCGTGCCTTTTAGTACCATAAGCGGCAGGCATGCCAAGGGTTAAGAGCATGCTGTCGCATACAAAATGACCCCCATCCCTTTATTGAATGAATTATTGTCCCATTTAACTATATTATTTGATTAAATATCCCCCAAGTCAATAATAAATGTTAAAATGTCCTCCATTCCTATATTAAATCTTTAAATGTTCTCTATGCTTATAATAAATGCAACACTGTCCTCCGTGGTTAAATAAAGGTATTATTGTTCTCCGTGCTTATTTTATTATAAATTATTTTTACAGTATAAAGACATTGGAACTGATGTGCACTAAAGAATGATTTAGGTTCTTAATTATACGCAACTAGTAGCAAGGCGACTCCCCTGACATGACCCCGGTTTTCAGCTTCTTAACCAACTTACAAATGCCATAGTGCTCTCTTATCTTTAGGTTCTTAGTTGTGTGCGTAGGGAAGCTAATTAAGAACGTTTCTTCCTAACTGTGCCCAGATTTCCTCATTTAAATCTCTCCCTCTACCTACTCTTCTTATTGTCATTCTTAAGTCTCTCAACACACCCCTTCATTCTTAAGTCACTAGGAACCTTGAAAAATTAGGTTTGTAATGGTGATTCAGAGCCATCCCTTTCTTAAGTCCTATGTAAATTGTGAATATTAGTTTAGCACGCATGCACAGTATATCCCTTCTTAAATAAACGCACTCAAAAATACGCAGATTCTTAAGTGTGAATCGGGTCTATTATTGTTAACATATTAAATATTGATAGTACTCACAATTTAGATATTTTCACTGTTGACAGACGTGCATCGGGACTCTGGAGATTCTTCTTGTCCTGTCTGGGGCATGTGAGGTGATCCATCTCCTGGGTCCCTCCAGATAATGACTCATGTTATTAATGGGCCCCTAAAAAAAAAAAGGAATTTTTTTGTCGATTTTAAGGCAATTAGGACATAAAAAATGTCGATATACAAATCGCCAGGAAAAACGTCCAAATATGGCGATTTTTACAAAAAACTACTTTAGTAAATGTACCCCTAAGAATGTAAAGTTTGATTATGTGTTTCTTTTTTTAATTAAAGTATTTTGTATTTAAACATTAGTAAAATACTTTATTAAAGTAAGACTTAAAAAAAAACCTCTAAAATTTTTATTTACAAGTGTAAAGTGATGCTTATATTGTGCCACTAACAGGGTTCATTTTTATTTATAAAGTGTGGTTATATATTTGTAAAGCATCAACATATTAAAGAAGTAGAAAACCTAAGGCCTGTATTTCATTTATGGAAATAAACACTAATTTATAACTTCAGCATACAAGTAAGTTTAAAAAATATACATAATGACTTAATACATAATGTATCTGTTAACACATAATACCTTTGTCAAACCCCTAAATCAATTGCTAAATAGTATGATCAGCATGATAAAAGTAAATGAAAGTCAGTCTGACATTCCATAGAATGGCAATACAACAATACCACAAAAATAAATGACTGCTACACTGTAATGTTAAAAGATCTTACATCACCTTTCAAATTCTGAAATAATGACACAGACCATGTATGGGATTTAAAACAGGGTTGCCGACTTTTTTAAAGCTTCCCTCTGGGTTTCATAGATTTCTTAAAGGGAGCGGGGCTCATGCCCTTAAGCCCCGCCCCCTGACACTCACTCCTGTAATCCCTAGCGTTACTAGGGATGTGTGGGGCTTGATGATGTCATCAATCCCCGTCCATCCCATGTAACACTAGGGACTACAGTAATTATGCACCGCTGGTGGGGCTTGCAGGAGATTTGTCGGCTCTCTCTGGAACTCCCCAAATATCAGGAGTCTCCCGGACATTCAGGGAGAGTTGGCAACCCTGATTTAAAAGGGAACATTTTTTATTAATTAGGATTTGAAATTGAGTTGACTATATACCTGCAATAGTCGCAGCTCTGGGTAAGAGGTAGAGTTACACAATCCCTTTTCTATAACCTGAAAGGAGTGCAGAAGCAGTGGGGAAAATGTGAATGTTCAAACGGGATACAGAGCTCTC
The DNA here is from genome assembly GCA_011038615.1 of Limnodynastes dumerilii. NCBI lineage: Eukaryota > Metazoa > Chordata > Amphibia > Anura > Limnodynastidae > Limnodynastes > Limnodynastes dumerilii. The sequence continues at coordinate 169,379 of WWET01002863.1, read as the reverse complement.
AGGGCCATAACTAGGGTGGTGCAAGCGGTGCCCCCGCCCAGAGCGCAGGGAGAGGTGTGGGCGGAGGTTTGCCGTTTCCTTATTTCTTTTTTTTTATGACACCGCTCAGCATAAGAGTAAGCGCTCAGCATATAGTATAGGAAGCGGGTGGCTTTACCCCAGCACCGCCTGCTTCATACACTATATGCCGAGCTCTTGCTGTTATGCTGAGGCTTGCCATTCAGCGCTCCTGTTGACAGCCTTAGCAATGCTCAGTATACTATGTATGAGACGGACCTTGCTGGGGAAAAGCCGCTGCTTCCTGTGCTATATACGAAGCATTGTCAGTAGTGCAGAGGAGCTGGACACTTTCATGCATTTTTTTTATGACAGCCAAAGTCCGCTATATATATTACTGCATATGTTGAGCTCTACAGAGGCTGTCATTTAAAAAAGGCTCCCCTGCGCTACTGACAGCTCACTGACAAGCCACAGCAGTGATCAACTGCGCTACTGACAGCTCACTGACAAGCCACAGCAGTGATCAACACAGAAGGCCTCATTTACTAAGGTTTTTTACAGTGATTCTACATCGATCATCATCGCTGGGTTTTAGCAGCGATTTTATTTACCAAAAGTCGAGGCATTTACTATGCCCGAATTCTTGCCATCGATGTAGAATCGCCGTCGATGTTGATCGATTTTAAAATGGAAAAATCGCCATGCTTTTCTATTGAAAAGCAGAACGATTCTCCATCTCAAAATCAGCATGCATTTTTCTATCACTTATGCTGCCGACACATATACTACTATAAGGCAAAGCATGTTCATGTGTTTGTGGCCATGCTAATCCTTATAGTAGTGTAAGCAGCAGCCTGATAAGTGTAGATTTGTGTGGAATTGTCTAAAAAAATGTATTCTGTGTTCCTAAAAAATGTTAATAAGTACCCAAATAAACATTGCAATATTACATGACCAAACACTACATGTTAAAACCCTGAATAAAATGTATAAAAAAAAGTCCCTTAGTGCATATATCGATTATAATGGTGACCACTGTGACAAAATGTACCCTAAAGTGTATTTTACTGTAAAAATGTTTAATAAAATAATAAATAAATGTCACGACTTACCGTTTTGCAGTCATTTGTCTTGGGATGACTTGCTTGTATTTTCATCTTCTTCTGCTTGTCACCTTGCTTGAAGATGTTCTTCCGGTGCTGGCAGCTGGTCTTCGGCCTCTTCTGGCCCTTTCCATGATGCACACCTTCTTCCTCTTCGGTGTCCCCGCTACTAATGACCGGTCTGTCACTAGAGGGCCCCCTTTTATAGAAACAATGACGTCATAAACACTAGAGCACTCACTAGAACCCCTTAATGTAGATGACGTGAGAGTGAGAGAGAGAGAGGGAGGGGCCCACTGATACTCAGCTTAGCTCCAGGTTTCAGTGGTATCCTTCCGCCAATACTTGCTGCTGGAGAGCTCTAGTAGGCAGCTCAACAATGTGCAGAAAAAAATTTCCCTGCTTATCGGTCCGCAGTGAATCATAACTATGGGTCTGAGGTGCCTCACTTATATGTGCCGTCACGGGTGACATCACATAGGGAGGATGCTGTGGCCTATTTTCCAGGCTCCAAAATTCATGGTAATGGCTCTGCTAAAGACATCTTGAGCCAGATCCTCAACTACGTCCGTCTTCTGCATACGGCCGTAAATTGCCGATAGGTAGCTACTACCCATGCATAGTAACTAATTTACGTAAGTTACGTATCGTTTCGTAGATTGCGTATATGCGGTCTTTAAGACCGCGTTTATGCATTCTACGTAGTAAAACAATACATATCTTACTTAAATTAGTTACAACGCATGCGTAGTAGCTATCTATCTGCAATTTACAACCGTATGTGGAAGAAGGACGTAGTTGAGGATCCGGCCCCTTGTATCTACTAGCTATAGAACTGTGTGGCAACTGCAGTTTAATGCCAAAAACTGCTAAATTATGCACTTGGGGCACAAAAACCCAAAAGCTCTATATAGCATTAATGGCATTACATTAGAAACTACCGAGGAGGAAAGGGATCTAGGAGTTTTCATGTGGCTTAAAGGTAGCCAAGCTATGTAACAAAGCAATGAGAAAGGCAATTCAGATGCTTGGTTGCATAGGTAGAGGAATTAGTAACAGGATGAGAGAGGTAGTAATGCCCCTTTATAGATCGTTGGTACGCCCTCACCTAGAATACTGTGTTCAGTTCTGGAGGCCATATCTCCAGAAAGACATAAATACATTAGAGACTGTGCAAAGAAGAGCAACTAAAATGGTCCATGGTCTGTGTCACAAACCATACCAAGAAAGGCTAGAGGAACTAAACATGTATAGCTTGGAGCAGAGAAGGGAGAGGGGGGACATAATAGCAGCTTTCACATATATCAAGGGTTGTGACCGGCTAGAGGAGGTGGCATTATTCAAGAGGAAGAGGTGTAATAGAACACGAGGGCATGAAAAAAAACTGGAGGGTGGTAGATTCAGAGGAAATGTGCAGAAAAATTATTTCACTGAAAGGGTGATAGATAAGTGGAATAGCCTCCCATCTGAGGTGGTAGAGGTAACACAGTACAACAGTTGGGATAAATATAAAGAGATCTTAAATCTCATTCTAAATTGAGGGTAAATAGGGTCTAGGGTCAATAGATAAGTGGAATAGCCTCCCATCTGAGGTGGTAGAGGTAACACAGTAGAACAGTTGGGATAAATATAAAGAGATCTTAAATCTCATTCTAAATTAAGGGTAAATAGGGACTAAGGTCAATACAGGTTTAAATAAACAACTGGGCAGACTGGATGGGCCACTTGGCTCTTATCTTCCATCACATTCTATGTTTCTATGTAGATAAATGTAAATGAAGTGTAAACCAATGCAGACTTTATATGCTTTATGGTCAACATCATATGTTTTTTTTAGATGCCTGACCATCATAATGTCAGTATTATACAAAAGCTTAATTCGCAGGTCTAAAATAAAGTTCTAATGCAATTTTTTAGAATGTATTCCTCACTTTGTAGACATTGCCTTATGTATTTAAGATCTGCAGTTGAAGAGAGTAGCTAATAATGACTTTGGGAAAGAATGGATGGGAAAACTAAATTGCAAGCCATAACCTTAATATATTCAGCTCCTGATAACACTTTCCACTTGAGGATTGCAGTAACAGACTTAGCTGCTGTTCTGTGTAAAGACATAGAAAACTGTCGGATTACATAAGCATTTTGGGTTCTAATGCCAGGGAGATACATTTAATAGCTGCATATTTCTTTGGCTTTAAAGTATATATTAAAGTTTATATTGCAACATCATTTACTCCCCCACACTCACATCCCTCAATCTTAATTTCCTCCACTACTTAACACACATGAAATCTTTTCCTACATTCAATGTTTGTCTCCAATTTCACCAAAAAGTTAGCAGAATGTCACCACCTGTAGATCACGCAATCCTCTTCTATATGTGTCTTAGCTTCTCTTACAAGCTGGTGACATCTCTCCAAATGCAGGGCCTCCACACCTTTCACAAACAAATCAATCCTATTCAAGACACTATAGAAACCCAGAGAACCTTAAACACATCACATGTCTCCCATCGCTCCCAAAATCCATCAAATGTGCCCTATGGAATGCGCGCTCTGTCTGTAACAAACTAACCTCTATTCATGACCTCTTCCTCTCTAACAATCTCAACCTTCTTGCAATCACAGAAACCTGGCTCCCTGACTCCTCTTCACCTGCTGCACTCTCATATGGTGGTCTCCATTTTACTCATACCTCCAGGACACAGACGAGGAGGTGGGGTTGGCCTTCTTCTCTCCCTAAATTGCAAATTCACAGTTTTACCCAATGTCCCTTCACATATCTTCACATCCTTTGAAGTACATGCTGTTCGCATTTTCAACCCTTTTTCTCTGCGTGTGGCTGTGATCTATCGTCCACCCAATACATCCTGCCAACAATTTATACAACACGTCTGTTACACTCCGTTAACATGTCTGTATTTCTGTTCTGTTATTTTACTGTTCTATTCATTTTATGCCTGCCTATTTTACTGCTATGTATCTGCCATTGCTAGCTGTGCAGCTAGCTGCACATTCCCAGCTGCAGCTATTAGCTCTGGAGGTGTGTCAGGCCCTCCTCACTGATTGGAGGAGGGTTCTTTAAATAGCTGCTGCTGGGATCTGCACACCGTCGGTTATAGCGTCTGGTCCTTGCTTTATGCTCGCTGACATCATGTGCCTGATAAGTGCTTTTTGCTCTTGCTACCCTGTTACCC